>JABACO010000015.1:6597179-6717179 GCA_013339895.1 Ephydatia muelleri
CACGAATCTCCCCTCGGGAACGAGCCCCCCTCCCACCAACACCACATAATGCGGACGCTTTGTTACATCGCATTATAAATGCAGACGTGTGCGGTAAGTGATGGGCTATATGTATAGCAGCTGTACGTAAACTCTTTACTCAGGTGTGCGACTCACATAGTATTTATTCGGTTCCTTTCTCTTTTTCACTTCGGGGATGGAGATGGAGCGAATAGTAGGCCGACGAGAGACTATATCGTTCAGAGTAGCGGACATTGCTTAGCAGTGGGTGTTGGCTCGACACATGGAAACACGACGCGAGTCAACACTGCTATGAATATTGCTAAGCATTCCGCGCGAGCACAGCTAAATTACTAATTATTCCCCCTTCACAAAATATTACTGCGCATGCGTTCATTTCACTAAAGACCACGAGGTTTGCTCGCTTCTGCACTCGTGTGGGATGTGCGTTGGCAGTTTTCTGTCAAGCGGAGAGTAAACGGTCGCAAAAGGTTTGATTAAAGGTGTGACTTTAAGCGATCGTGACTTTAATGAGTATAATTTGTTCTGCAGGCGTGATGTGTCTCACTTTTTTGATCCTGCTTTTGAGAATCGTTGGACGAACAGAAACAACCCAGTAAGGTAAATAGCGTTACCACGTACCATTTCTCTACCTTTCAAATCTATAACAGCGATTGCAAGCAACCTTACGAGTTGCTGACCTCGATACGCATGCCCGTGTCCCAGAGTAGGGTGTGCTAACTTGTGTCTGGGAGTGTAGTGTATTGACGCCTCGAGTTTCAGCCGCATCCTTTTCGAATTCCAAAGCGCTCATAAATTGTTATACTAATGTGATCAGTTACAAATTCAAATTTTAGTGTTGCCTCGTTCCAACAAAAGTACCTGTGATGATTGTAGTCTGCCGCCCCAGTCTGAACCCAACATGTGTGAGAGGCAGACCATGACTGAGGTACATTCATGGTCTGGGCACCCCTATATGTACCATTTAAACGGTGTTGTGTGCAAACAATGTCGGTTGCGCGTATTATAGCTCGTCTCATAAAGCAGTCCCATGTCATGAAATTTGTCAGCAGTGATGTATCGATTGACAACTTGTTCTCTTTCGTTGTTGCATTCTCGAAAAGACAAATGAACTCAAAATTCTAGACTATCTGTGAGTAAACCCTGTCAAGGTGGTAGATTGAAAACTGAATCAGTTGTCAAAGATTCCGATCAGCTGTATAACCTGCTGCATGGTTAAACACACATGACCATACATGGCTTGCTATTGTTAGCCATATCAGTTGTGTTGAAAGGAACTTCACATTGTGCCCTAATTCATTGCAGTCATGAATAACGATGTGGGACTATGTTGAGACTTGCTACTGCTCATAAGGTACTGTGCCCTCCTTGTATTGGGAATTGAGTTGTCTATTTTTAAAACAAAAATAGCTTTATCAGTTGCACTGAAATCAAACTGAGTGGTGAAATCGATATCATGCAATGGCAGTATTGTTGTCATGGACAAAAGTGCATGGGTTAAGTTATAATTGTGTTTGTGGGTTCTCAACTGTGGCATTAGTTATGCTTGATTGGAAAGGCGTGGCATTGACATTGGTACATGTGTAAATTATCTTAATATTGCTGTCATATCTTGGTTGTGGGTGCATTAAATGAAGGAAGCAATATATATTGTTGCACACTGCTTGCTGCTAGAAACCTGTTTAATTGATTTAATTAGAAGTATGTACCTGTGATGATTGTAGTCTGCCGCCCCAGTCTGAACACAACGTGTGTGATAGGCAGACCCATGACTGAGGTACATAGTGTAACATGACCATTGCTGTCTGAAAAGTGTTCACACGATCATCGCTTACCGTTTTCTAGCTCAAAGATATACAGGTGCCCCAAGAAAAGCCCACAAGGTACAACTGGGTGTTGCATGTTTTGGGTATGTATACAGTGTTGAATTGTACTATGTTGTTTAATAATAATTTTTTACATTCTCATAATTGCTGCAACACTCTGTCCAGCTGGAGGCTATGAGCATAAAATACTTTATTTTGACAGCAGATTGGTTTGCAACATTGTCTAGCTGGAGGCTATGAACTTTAAAGTACTTATTTTGACAGCAGATTGGCCATTTGTTCACTAACTTTGTCAACAGAGCAGTAGTGTATGTGTAGTCCTGAGAGAGACTCTCTCTGATTGGGTGCATTGCTGAACTTATCGCGCTGTGATAACAATCACACACCAAATGTTAGAGCATGAATTGTGCTGTCTAAAAGTGCAGTTAAACGATAAAACAAGGCTCTGTTTTGAACCTATAAAGAGCTACAGTGTAATATTTAACTACCTGTGATTTTGCAACACTGGGTAACTGGTTAGCGTGCAATTAATTTACGCATGTAATTGGTTAAGGTGGTTAAGGACATTTCAGCATTCACATGTATTCATAATCAATATCCCCAATCACTTCTTAATTAACATGGACTTATAATTTGTGCATTTCCTTTAAAGAAGAGTATGTTAAACTGTTGAAAAATAACATTATTTTGGCAAATCGCATTCTGTTGTACCAGTGATGATTGTCGTCTGCCGCCCCAGTCTGAACACAACGTGTGTGATAGGCAGACCCATGACTGAGGTACATAGTGTAACATGACCATTGCTGTCTGAAAAGTATTTGCATAATCATTGGTTTACTGATGTGTTGTCTTGCTCAAAGATCGACAAATGCCACGTTGAGATTATAGAAGACAAGACACCCTGAGGTAAGGCTAATTGTTGAATTCTGTGTACTTAGCATTTTGAATACAGCATTTTATTTACTTGTATGCTGCTGTTGTGAGTGAAAGGGGAAACTGCCACCTGATTCATTGTATTGACCTTGAGGCAAAATATCTTGCAAGCATTTATTTATTTATTTTAGCCCCTCCTCCAATCCAATACAGTCATCTATCAAGTATGGGTACCATGTACAAGGGGGAGGGGGGTATATACAGTATTGGAAAATCATGATATGGTACATTGCAGTTTGTGGGTTGTAGTTGTACCAGTGATGATTGTCGTCTGCCGCCCCAGTCTGAACACAACGTGTGTGATAGGCAGACCCATGACTGAGGTACATAGTGAAACATGACCATTGCTGTCTGAAAAGTGCTCACATGATTATCACTTGACTGTTCTCTAACTCTTAAGGATCAATGACTACAAAAGAAAAACATAGACAAGCATGCACAAACAAGGTAACACACATTGTGGTATACTTGCAGTTAGAATACAATGGTGTATTTGCTTGTACAATGGTATTATCTGGCTCATTGTCGTTATGTTGTCCTTTAGGGATTGAAGTGTTTCATGCATTCAGAGTAATTATCTGAAAGTATTTCCTTTTCCTCACTCTCCAATAGTTTTCTAATCCAAATTAAACTAGGGAGTTATATTGGTAACTTCTATATGTGGATAACAACCTTGATAGAGTGCATTGCGTAATTGAAATATATAATTTGCCAAATCACAATCTGTTAATTGTACCAGTGATGATTGTAGTCTGCTGCCCCAGTCTGAACACAACGTGTGTGATAGGCAGACCCATGACTGAGGTACATGGCATGTTTTTATTGTCTTAGGACTGTAGTCATGTATGTAATATAAAGGGTACATGATGTGGTTGTGCATTAAATATTAGACATAGTAGCTACACTGCCAGTACAGTGTTGTGTTGGATAAAGATCATGGCTCTTGCACTTGTTCTCTTGACCAGGCTGTTCATCCTGCTGTTCATGCTGCACAGAATGGAGACGGGTTGGCTGATGATTCCATCACAAACCTGAGAAAGTTAGTTTGTTTTTTGTTTTTCCCGCAATTATGTTATAGTGGAACAATTGGCCAGAATACTGTATGAGGCACTGATTTATGTGTCTTTATAATTCACACTGGCCTATAACAAACTAGCTTGATGTGAAGGTCAGTTGCTGGCAGCCATCTGGTAGCACGGTTAACTGTATCAGACTAAGCAACACCCGAGCGCTTATAGCCTGCTGTTGCTGCAACCATGTTATCTTATTGCACTCTGCTATTGTATTTTAGGTACACGTTGGTCTCCAGTGTTTGACAAAACTTTGATGGCTGCATGTTCAAGAAAAATCCTTTGTGATATGCAGTGTGATTGCAGACAATTACCACAGCTGTTATATTGTTCTTAGTTTCACATCCATTATTATGCATATTTCCATGTATTTGTGCCTTCATTGTAAAGGTTTTAAAATGGTAATTTCCTGCACAACAGTACATATTTCTTTGTGAGTTTGAGGTAGTTTATTGTCTCCTTGGTCACCAGAGGTTGGTTGGTGCAGTCGGCAACTTAAATGAACCAATTCATCCCTCACATGCACGCATTCTCTACTAAAACACAAGCAACATCAGGACAAAAGTGTCCACTCCACTCGTAAAAAGTTTCCGTCGCGGAGTGTTACTCGGGGGGGGGGGGCCCATTATAGCCAGGGGGACGGCCGCCCCCCCCCCCCAAGGCTATGCTGGATCCGGGGCTGGTGAACACATGCAAACAACAAGAATAGTGACGTGAGACAAAGTTATTAATTTACATTTTGCTGTCATTACCGGCACCGCGTAGTACGCGTAAACGCAATCGTACTTAGCATACATGTATGGCGATGGTGAAGGTGACCTCGCTTAGGGGAGGGGGGGTCGTTCGAACACATCGACCCCCCCCCCCCCCCCCCTGCGTACGCCCATGTATCAGGCTGGGGATGAGACTAGCTCGCCCCACCACCACCTCTCTCCCTGAAATCCTGGATACCTGCCTGTGCATATTCCTCTCTTGCTCATTCTGTTTGTAGGCATTGGGCTAGTGACAAGGATGCAAAGGGGTTAACCAATGAATCCGTATTCGTATTGGATTACTAGACATCAAGGTGAAAAATGAAATCAGATTAGCAGTATGTTATCACCTTGGAGTAACTATGTGCAGCCCACATTGTGGTGCAGTCCTGGACTTCATGGTCTTAGCTGCCATTTCAGAGTCATCATGCATGCTGCCCTCAATGACATAGCGCTGACCACTGGTCACAGGCCTAGACCACTCGATGAAAACCGTCCCGATGACATCACAATGGTCCTTGGTATGGAAGAGGGGAAACCTTTTGGTTTGGGATGCTAGCTGTATGAACACCTGTGCTCCCTACTTAGTCCCGTACCCAGACCCAAAGTTGCGCGGTTATCCAACGTTGGGTCTGGGAACGAGGTTCTAGGATCTTAAAAAGAATAAATAAATAAATAAAATAAAATAAAAAAGTGCTCATTTAGAAGAACAGCCAGGTTTCTATGGCATGTAATTCGTGCCAAAACGAAAAAAGATTACATTTCGTATATATTTTTATTTTATTGTATTTTTTTATTTTTTTATTTTTTATTCAGGGTTAAACGAGAGAAATTTCGAAATAACTGAGTCATAAATAGAGAAAATAGACATCGCGGGACGCTACACCTGGAGTAGTTCCTCCGAACGTGAATAGAGGTAAGTATGTCCGATGTACACAAAGCTCTTACTATGAGCAGCATCCACGCTTCCGTCTCCCGCGATTATATGATCTGCATTTTCCCCCACCACGCGACTTCCTCTTCATCTCTCATACAGGCCCTTGCGATGACTGCTAGTACGTGATTGGAACATACTAAAAGACGCCCACGTTCATTTGCCACACCCTTGGACATGTACTGCTATATAATAAACTAGCACAGGAGAAGAGTGCCAACACAGGGAACGAGAAACGTAACTGTGGCTGACACTTTGCAGTACCCGACACTCCACCAATCAAAACTACAGAACGCAATATTGCATTCCTGGGGTGAAGTGAATGTGTCATATACAATTTCTTGTTGTAAACATGAGCATGTGATATTGTTTCAGAAGAATGATGCCAGGTGTAGACTTAGTCTGGGTACCTGACTGATGATGGGTACCCAGACTAGTGTAGAAATACTTTAATTTGTCTGTCCATGGGGGGTTGACCTTGCATATCAATCTGCTTCTTCCTGTATGTGAGTATGGTGCTATATGCTGATGATATCATCTGTACATCAGTTTAAATAATATAATTATGTTTAAAATCATTGAATCTTCTCTTCTATTCTGTTTTGCAGCACACAAATGTGAAAAATTACACAGTTCTTGTCTGGAAGTTAAGGTGGAGGCTGGTAGTCAATTGACACCTGAGCTTAAGGCAGCAGATGTTCTGGTGGCTGATTGGAAGAGAGGAAGGCCAGCTGCTTGTGATATAACTGTTACCTCACCACCCACCCAGGCTGCTTTTCTGAATGATGCAGGTACTGCATCAGCTGTTGCCAAGTCTCACAAACATGTTTCCAAAGGCCCTAATTGCCAGGAACTGGGCAGGGTGTGTGTTCCCCTGGCTGTTGAGACATATGGCAACTAGGGCAGAGAAGCAAACATAACATCCTCCTGTTTGGCCTCTGCATGGACTTGTAGTCTGTGTTTCTCTGCCTAAAAGTAAGGTCACTTCAGATCTTTATGGCAGACTGAGCCTCATATGCATGGTCTGTGGCAAGCGCCATTTTGGCAAGAAGCCTGCCCCAACCTATTGATTTAGTGTAGTTTATGCATTTATGTTTGGAACTGTGGATAGTTTTTAAAAAGTAGTGATGTTATATTCTTTCATGTAATTGTATTTGTATTATTATCATTCATAATAATAAAATATTCATAATGACAATTACAAACTGCATACACCACATATCGATATCACTAAGCACTAAAATATACACAAATTCAAACCAACAGTTCAACTGCAACTATGCACTAATTCCCTACCTAAAATGGCCTTAGCCACTGATCTCACTAAGGATAAATTGATATGGCCATAGATTTCTGCAATCATTTTTGGATTTGAGGCTGGCCTGGCTGAATGCAAGCAGAGAGGCTAGGCAGGAGAACACACTCTGAGCCTCTTCCTCCAATTGCCATATGTCTCGACGGCAAGTAGAATGCATGACCATCCAAACTTCTGGCACTTAGCATCGTTGGCAGCATGCTTCCTTGATTCAGCTACAAATGCTGCTGCCCCAAGTGCCACACTAGCTTCACTGAGGGTGACAGGAGTAAGTGACGATGTAATAGTGCCGTAGGTTTTCCTCTGTCCAAACCCTGAACAAGGACATCTGCAGGGCGGGAGTTGACATTATCTCTGCCTAAGCTATATCCCACTTCGGCTTTTACTGGAAGATGGGCATGACAACAGAAATCAGCAAAGATGTCTCTCAGATGGTTGTGCCGAGCAATGACATCTCCACCATGTCTGCAGGAGGCAGCATGATGACTAAGCGGATCAAAGGCAATGCCAGGGCAAAAGGGGCACAGAGAACCACCTGAGGTATCTACATCCATTATATGCTCAAATGAATACATCACATGTATTATTATTATTATGTACCCATGATTATTAATAATTACTCATTACTCATTTCACAAATGAATCATAAATGAAACACACTACTAACCTCACACACATTGACTTCAGAAGGAAAGTAGGATCTGCTAAGGATGGCTCTGGCATTAGACCTGACCAAATTTAGATTTAGATGACCAAATAGGCTGCTCAGCATTTGTGATTTGCAGGTGTTGGTTTTAAAAGCCAGATGTGAAGCCAAATGTGACAAAGCCTATTATCACATCGTGTAAAAGTGGGTTTGGCTTCCAAGTACAGATGTAGACTGGAAACAACAAACAGGGAATAGACTAAATAAGGGGGGAAATCTGCAACCTTTACAATGAGGTCAACAGGTGAATGTAAGCAGTTGAAGGCATGGCCCATGGATGACGATGGGGAGAGAGAAGGAAAGATAGCAGCGCATCCAGGCCATGGTTGAGCGTATGAATAACTGGCCCCACTTTGCAGACAGCAAGGCAGCGATGTGCTTCACTGCCCGGGCTTGTATGCAACTGTGGCCTCTCTAAGTCTCCATTGGCAGATATAATAAGTGGAGTAATAGAGGCATGCCAACGCTCATCGCTCATTTCTTTGAGGTCTCATGGAAATTGTAGCAGGCAAAATGCTGGGATTGTCTATTTGAGGAGGGGTGGAAGGGTTTATGTTAAAGAGGTTTACGTTAAAGAATGCCCTCTCAAATCAACTCCCACAGAATCCATCTGCTGCTACATCAAGACATGCATCTTGGAAGTTGGCTGAGGTAGTAGTGAGATCTCACCTGTGATGGGCTGTAGATGAGGTTCCAATGAAACATTGTGGCAGATTTCAGACAGAAGATAGGCTGTGTAATCTCTGATCTCGATGTGTCTAGTGGAAAGTAAGCACCTTTTGGACAGAGTAATAATTGAATTCCTTACCAGTTATAGGAAGGTTCTATTTTGCGCCAAAAAATAAAAAAGGTTTGTGAGCCAACAACAACAGCTAGCAATACCTGAATCTATTATTAACCAGACCCCCTCCCATGCCCAAATGGTCCATTACCTGCACCCAGCCCCACCCAGGCTAAATAAAACACCACGCCTGTGTATACATGTATGCATATGGAAGTGTATTCTAATATCATTATAATTTATCGCATTGCCAAATGATTATGACATGCGTGTACATGTATATGAATGCAAGATGATTGCAGGCTAATAATAGATATACTTAAACATGTACCTGTAATGTTAGTTGAATACCAATCATCTCAGACTTGACACTTGTATTTTGAATGTATGTTACTTCTATCTCAATATCTTCACTGAACATTAGCTGAAATTTAGTGGCTGTTGCAATCAGCTGCCAGTTGGAATTAGTTTCAAAAGGATGCTCACACCTGCCTTACCTGTCTAAGTGTGGCCATGCCACGATGCTGACACAACTGCTGTACACTCTCGAGCTCTTTCAATTAGGACACATCTGTATCTGATGTTCCACCTTGTCAGACTGTCTTTTGCAGTCAAGTTTCTGCTGCTTGTACTCAACAACTTCTACAACTTCATTCGTTGCTTTTGGAGCTCAACATGTACCTTCATTGCTTAATTGCTGCCTCCAACATATGGTCTCTTTGTCCATCTTGTTGCTGCTGGTCCTCTTGTATGGCCAATTCTATTTGCTCCTTACAGGCTGGCTGTTGCTTATGTGTACTGATGGTTCACATGTATGGCCTCCATTTTCCTCCTCAGCAATGAATTACTGCATGAATACATGCGCAGGAAAAGTTAGCAATTTGACCCAGTAACTCAGATCTTTTCTGCCCCAGAAGGGCAATAATAAAGTAACTACAATAAACATGTAACAAATGGCATGTACATACATGAAAATGGTCCAATTTCAGCATGTAGATAAACACACAAATACACATTTATACCTAGGCATACACACACACACAAACACACACACACACACACACACACACACACACACACACACACACACACACACACATCTCAACATGTACATGTAAGGTCCGGTAGTCCAGCTACATCATCAAATCCTGTTCCACTTCTCCATTTGGTTCTGGATCCTCAAAGACATACAATCGTGGCCCTCAGAATGGCAAAGGACAGCCTGGCACGTATCCATCCTGCAACTTCAGCATATGTTTATTTTCCACATTTGAGCTATTTTGTCAGCAAGGAATTGTATGAAACATTCTGCTTCTCGGCCCAAAACTCCATCAACGGATACAACTAGTGGTGTAAATGAAGCACGCCGTGCTTCTGCTGCATCATTGTATTTCCTCTTCTTTTCTTCTTCAACTGACGATAGGATAGAGGCAACATCCTGGTGCAAATACGACGGAGCGTCAGTGTATCAAACAACGCAACCTGCCATACCCCTCCAATACTAAGATCCCAGTAACTCAGATGGTTTATTCATCAATATGCACTACAAAATCAAATCAATTCAAACCAAATTACCTGCATAATTTCATTTCCACTTTCAATTGGTTTTTATATATAAGTCAATTCTTGTGCACGGAGGAATTGTTTTGCATTATCAACAATTTTATTCAAAACAGACTTGCAAATATGTTTTGAACAAATATATACTACTGCTCAAACATGTAGTTTATTTATCTTAGCAACTACATTATTTGTCTTTTCTGACCCATGCCACCCCAAAATTTGTTGGTACATGTATAATGCCGGGTGTCCGCAAATGAAGGCAAAGGTTTAAATGAATACGTATTTCTTTATAGGACTACCAATCTTAATGAATTTATACAATCCACTTAGTCAAAAGTTTGAAATCAAACTTAAAACCACACAAAGACCACTCTTAATTAACTTTTTTAAAAAGAACATTGACTTTACATAAGTCTTGACATGTACTGCACCTAAAGTTGTGATTTCCTTCTTCAATGGCCACCACATGCAAGAATATTTGTGCTTAGTGGGAAGTAGAGGTTCATTGAACCAGATTGTTATATTATGTATGATTGTGTATTAATTTTATACCTGTAAATTTGCATCTTTAGCCAAGTAACAAAAGTGTTATAAATTTGTGTAATGTATGAACTTTTAATGATTAATCTCTTGCAATCCTTATTTAAGGATGGCCATCCTTTAATAAGGATGATGACCCCTTTCTAAAAGAATGAAGCACACTTGGTGCTTACTGGTTAATAAGATTCAAGATGATGCAGATCAGCGATACTGCTGCGGTTCAGACAGGTTTGGCTTGCTCAAAAACCAATACTACAGTTTCAATATGGCGAATTTATAATTTACCTCATATATAAGACCCATGGCAAGACATTCGACCTATCATTGAGGATTTCAACCTCACCCGTCAAAAGAGTATAAGTCCAGGTTGCCTCCTGCCAGTGGATGAATGTATAAGTGCATGGAAGGGTTCTGATGGAGAAAGAGAATGCCACATAAGACCAAAATTAGTTGCACATAAACCAGAGGGTGTTGGGGTTGAAACGAAAGCTTTGGCATGTGGGGAAACTGGTATTATTTTGAAATTGGTTATAATGGAAGGAAAGGAAGCAAACCGAAGGAAGGATTTCTCACAGGAATATGGTGAGGGAACGGCTGTGACACTTCAATTGACAAAAGAGTACTATGGCATTGGAAGAGTAGTGTATGCAGGCTCTGCCAAGTGAATGGACAAAATCTTGAAAACACACAGTGTGTTAATGGCAAAACCGATTAGAGCTAGAACACTGCCATAGAATGTATTAAGTAGCACACACACATCAAGCTTCATAAAACATCCCAAAAAAGTTATACTTGTCATACTTTTTTCTGTGACAATTAAATTGTACACATAATGTATTTTCATCCTTTTTTTGCATCGTGTAACCAAGGGTGTGATTTAGAAAATAGATTGACAATTGGTAAATTTATGATAGACACATTAAACAACAGTACAAAAATGGATGACAAAACCTATTTATAATGAATTTTCAAATATTGGTCCTACGCGTAGGACTTGGCTCTGGAGATTAAAGGTTAAGATTTATTTACATTAAATTTGATTTTAGTTAATTATAATTTGATAAATCCTTCCCAGCTGATAGAGCCCGTCTGTTTTTCTATTTCATCTCCACATGCTTCGAGCTGGCTTTCTGTAATCTGCTCTATAGGTCTAGGTGTGCCCTACACCTTGAACATGTCCAGTGGTGGCTAGATCTGACACCTCATTGTTCACAGTGTGCACTTCATTTGTTACAGTAGCTTTTTAGATCCTTTAGAACATTATGCTGTAATGTACAAATGTGAGGATGATACTATTTCCACCACAACAGACTCAAAGATATCTTGGCAGTATCGTGTCATCGTGTCAGCTGTCAGTCCAGGTGGAAGTAGGCTCTGCATGGGATTAGCACAGTCAATGCCAGCAGACATTCTATTTATGGATTGAAATTGGAGAAAGCCAGCCGTTTTGACATCTCTGTTGCTTCACTGCTTAATACAAATATATTGTTGCCACAAGAGCAACAGCATGTGCAGCTGAGCTGAGGAAGTACTAATAGTGCTGAGTTGAGTGGGTTTGCATTCCTGGAATTGTATGGACAGCAGTGTTTCTCTAGTTTGGCATCAAGGTTTGCCATCCATTGTTCATCATGTTCACAAGCCACCTTTGAATTTGATTTAAGGCTGAATATTTGTTTAGTGAGGGCCAATACTGTTGTCCAGGTCCTAGAATATCAGTGTGCATGCCTGTAATGTGGTAAATATTTGTTTATGTCAAATTTCTTCCAAAGCTACTGGAGTGATGGAAAGTTGATAAAGGTATTTTGGGACACCCTATACCGATGATATCATAAGCATACAGCACCATACCCACACCCACATACTGGCAGAAGCAGGTCAACCCCCCATGGACAGACAAATTAAAGCCTATAGCCTAATTCTACACTAGTATGGGTACCCATTATCAGTTGGGTAAGTCTACAACTGGCATCATTCTTCTGAAACAATATCACATGCTCATGTTTACAAGAAATGGTATATGACACATACACTTCACCCCATGTTGCGTTCTGTAGTTTTGATTGGTGGAGTGTCGGGTACTGCAAAGTGTCAGCCACAGTTACGTTTCTCGTTCCCTGTGTTGGCACTCTTCTCCTGTGCTAGTTTATTATATAGCAGTACATGTCCAAGGGTGTGGCAAATGAACGTGGGCGTCTTTTAGTATGTTCCAATCACGTACTAGCAGTCATCGCAAGGGCCTGTATGAGAGATGAAGAGGAAGTCGCGTGGTGGGGGAAAATGCAGATCATATAATCGCGGGAGACGGAAGCGTGGATGCTGCTCATAGTAAGAGCTTTGTGTACATCGGACATACTTACCTCTATTCACGTTCGGAGGAACTACTCCAGGTGTAGCGTCCCGCGATGTCTATTTTCTCTATTTATGACTCAGTTATTTCGAAATTTCTCTCGTTTAACCCTGAATAAAAAAAAATACAATAAAATAAAAATATATACGCAATGTAATCTTTTTTCGTTTTGGCACGAATTACATGCCATACCAATCTGCTCCAGCGCCTTTCAGTGGCTGTACAAAGGAGAAATGTGTAGGGTACATTTCCTTTCTTTGCTGACCTCTATGAAGTGTTCATTGGCAGATTATGGTTGTTATCGCATAGATAGTATCTATGGTTATCGTAACTTTGATAATGATATTTGCAACTTGGAGTTTGTGGTAGTCCGTGCTTGTGCATTATAATAATAATGTGTAGGTATTCGTGTATTCTTTTAAAAAGTTTTGCCCACCGGCGCATGCGCGTTACGAACACGTGGAACGTTCGATGTTAGGCATTGCAGCTGTGGTAGCTGTGGAAGCTGTGAACCAACCGTGAAATCCTCTACGGACGCTTAGTGGGAACTAACTGAAGCACGGAAGAGGTGACGAAAGTCCAGCGTGACACGTTAGTAGATAAAATACGAAAACAGGCGTGTGATAACTGCAAGACATAGGAAGTGCAGGGAAAAGAAGGGTGATTTGTAAAAGGTTGGTCAAATCGTACCTTAATTTACTCAGAACCCATTATTGTGCTCTGTGTAACGCTGTATATGCTGAACCGTCCTTAGTGATGTGTCTGTCCGTAAACTTTAAAAAAGATAATCATTGTGTGTCGAGCAACCAGCTAACAGAAAAATGTGGTTTTTGTTTTTGACCCGTCTTCCATGATATAAACTACGGCCACCGTAGCTTTTTCCCCGCTGTGAGGTGGGAACGCTTTCAAATACTCGGTGTGTTGTGTTGCTCAATAGTGCTCTTTAAATAGAAATAATATTTTTTTTTGCGCGCGTATTGTTAATTATGCAATTGGGAACAGGTGAAGCCAATTAACCTCTTGTACGCCTATTGTTTAAATAGTTTTTTTTTTTAATACATCGTTACCTCTCTCCAGGCTTCTCTCATCAAAAGACTCATAACAATGGCAGACAAGGCTCCCATAGCTCGTGGTAGGGCACGTGGAAGGTCCCGTGGGGCAATCCCTCCGGAACCACGAAGACCGGGCGAGGCCCCTCCCCCAACAGAGACAGCACAGGAGGAGCAGCGCGTCGGACGTGGGAGGGGTAGGGCAGCACCGCCCCCTTCAGAGCAGGCCACCCTCGAGGCGTCAGCGCAGAAACTGGCAGCGATGGCGATTTCCCCGCCACCTCAGGCCACTCAAGTCCCACCCAAGCAGGCACAGCCCCAAGCACAGCCAGTAGTGGCAGGTCCCAAGGGTCCTGAAGCCCAGGGTAAGAGGGTGAGGGGCCCTGTTAGCGAGCCACACACTCGTCCAGAGCACATGAAGGACAAGACTGGTACATCTGGCCAGCCCATTGCACTGTTGGCCAATTACGTGAACATGAAGAGTCGTCCGAACTGCGCTATGTACCAGTATAATGTTGGGTACTCGCCTCCTATTGAAAGCAGGGGCCTTCGCTTCGTACTGTTGCGTCAACAGGAGGAGATAGTGGGGAAAGTTCGTATCTTTGACGGCATGGTTCTCTACCTTCCGAAGCGATTGGCTCAAGATGTTATGGAACTTGTATCGCTCCATCCTAACGACCAGTCCAAGATTAAGCTGACTGTCACACTGACCAATGAGTTGGTTTCTACTGACCCTGCTTTCCTTCAACTGCTGAACATCCTGTTCAGGAATGTGCTTCGGAAGTTAAAGATGAAGCAGATCAACAGGAACTACTTCAATCCTGCACTGGCTATCAAGGTGCCACAGCACAGGTGGGTGGGTGTCGTCCATCTGTTCAGCTATGCATTTGATTGGATATGATGACGCCTTACTATGAGTTGTGAGCCTTCGTGCTGTGAACAACTCGAGTTTCAGCCTTGTCTGACTCAATCTGTGTATGTGTTTGGGTTGTTGTTTTTGGCATACTCGTGCACTCGCATCGAGTATCACTTTAGATATGCACATTGTCTTGAGTGCGTGCTCCACTTTTATTTGTCTTGCAGGCTGGAGTTGTGGCCCGGATTTATAACGTCCATACTGCAGTATGAGAGGAGTGTTATGTTGGGTCTGGATATATCGCACAAGATTCTGAGGATGGATACCGTGTATGACTTCTTGAATGATCTGTACAATGAAGACAGATCCAGGTTTCGAGAAATGGCCACAAAGAAACTTGTTGGTGAAATAGTTTTGACCAGGTAGGAACTTGATTTATAGGGTTGGTGACCCTGAAGTTTTTTTTTTTTTTTGTTTTTTTTGTTTTTTCAGATATAACAACAAGACATATCGTGTTGATGACATTGATTGGTCAAAAACACCACAAGATACATTCAGTACATCCACTGGGGAAAAGATATCTTTCATTGAATATTACAAGAAGGTACTAGCTCTCTCTCACCCTCTTCTTCCCCCTTGATGTCTGAACACATTTTTATGTAACTCTGACCTTCTCTGCTTGACTTTACTGCATTGTACTGTTTTCTGGTCCATCACATCCCCCCCTCTTGCATTTGGTCATAATTTCCCTACCTCCCTTCACAAACACACACACACACACACACACACACACACACACGCACACACACACACACACGCACACATAGGCCTATGACCTCACTATTCAAGATCCTGCCCAGCCGTTACTTGTCTCCCAGCCCAAAGCTAGGGAGATCAGGGCAAGAAAGGGAGACTCCTCTCCCATTCTACTCATTCCTGAACTGTGCACACGTACAGGTTGGTGTGTGGGGTTAGCTGTGTAAACACTGACCAATCATGGTGCGTCAATTTTGGGGTACAACTTTCTGTTTTTGCCTGGCACATAGGTCTCTCTGAGGAGGCTAGGGCAGACTTCAGAATCATGAAGGACCTTGCAAACTACACCAAGGTGGACCCCAACGACAGGACTGCAACCATCAGGAACTTCTTGGGGCAGATAAAGACGTGAGTTTGCTTGGTACCAAAGTGATGTGTTATAAGCAACCATGTGTGTGTGTGTGTGTCCTTAATCTGCAGTGTTCCAGAGGCACAAGAGGTCCTCACAAACTGGAATGTTGAGGTTGGTGGGGCTTTGTTTGTACCCTCGGAGGTGGAAAGGGGACGGGGGCAGTGTTGCAACCTTCACTTACTGCTGCATAATTATTTGATTTTGAATCATTTCTTTTAGTTTGACAAGGACTTGATCGGTCTTAATGGGCGTGTACTGCCACCTGAGAAAATTCTCATGGGAAACACATCAGTTAGTTGCCTCTCAATTTTCGTAGTGCATTCAGTTTCTGTTTGATGCAACAATGTTGTGTCTCCTCGTTCAGTTTGCCTACCGTCCTGGAGAGCCTGATTGGTCACGTGAGATGAGGGGTGCCCCTCTCATCTCGGCTGTGAACCACCAGAACTACCTAATGGTGTTCACCAGCAGAGATGCTGACAAAGCTCAAGATCTGTTCCAGACGTTGACGCGTGTTGGACCACCCATGGGAATGCGCTTTGACGAACCCCAGTTGGCCGAACTGCCTAACGACCGCACCCAGACGTTTTTGCAGGGTATTGAGAAGCAGCTTACCCCCGAGACACAGATGGTGAGTGTGTGTTTTTTGATGGGAGGGGGAAAAGGGGGTTGTGTTTTGCGTTTGAGACTGTGCCTGATCAGTTGAAGGCTTTCAACCAGATCTCTCTGTAAATTTCTCTTGTTGCTGTGAGTTACATATGTTGCTGGTTTAGCAGGAAAGGAATACAAGAAGGAAAAGAGTATTCTGCGTCCATTTGTAGCACATGCATAAGTTGCATATAAATAACTACACTGGGTGTTGTGGAGTAGCAGACCATGTGTGTAATTACACTATTGTCCATTGTTATCAAATCAGGTGATTGTTGTGTTGCCTACTGACCGAAAGGACCGCTATGATGCCATTAAGAAATTCTGTTGTGTCGACCATCCAGGTACTCTGTGTGTGTCTGTTCAGCTATGCATTTGATTGGATATGATGACACTATACTAAGAGTTGTGAGCCTTTGTGCTGTGAACAACTCGAGTTTCAGCCTTGTCTGACTCAATCTGTGTGTTGTGCCCATGCATGCGTGGTATACCTTGCTGTGCTTTGTCCGATGGGCATTTGTGGGACAGATTGTGTATTCCTTGGCTGGATGTGTTATTGAGATTTTGTTATCTAGAAGTAGGGAATGGTGTTTTAATGGATTTGGGCATAGTGTAGGTACAATCTTTCAATATGTGAGCGTACCTTGGTTGATTTGAGCTCTTCTCCACAAGTTCCTTCTCAGTGTGTCACAGCTCGTGTCCTTTCTAAGAAGCAAGGTCTGATGAGTGTGGCCACCAAGATCGCTCTGCAGCTCGACTGCAAGCTGGGGGGGGAGCTTTGGGCCCTGGAGATACCGGTAAGAACAAGTGTGATGGATTGAATAATGCCCCAGTCAGTGTGACCATTGATAGGAAACAAAATCAACACCTTTTTTGTTTGCACATGTAATAATAATAAAAATATTTGATCACTATGTTACTATGATCTAAACAGTTATATAGCAACATTCAAAAATATTTATGTCAGCTATGTACTGCACATATAAATACTGAAATTTCATATAAGCAGATGTGTAAACTTTGTTGTAGTTTTCGGTCATGTCACAATCTCTTCCTTTCAGATGAAGAACGTGATGGTTGTTGGAATAGATGCATATCACGATACAGTGACTCGAGGCAGGTCTGTTTGTGGGTTCATCGCCTCTACAAATGCATCCTTGACTAAGTGAGGATCTAGCTATTGGGGTGTGGCCTTAGTTAACAAAAGACCCCTCCCCCATGCAGGTACTACTCCCAATGTTTCCTTCAGCACACTGGTCAAGAGCTTGCTGACAATTTGAAAGTTGCCATGTCCAAGGCTCTGCAAAAGTACCACCAGATCAACCAGGTGCTCCCTGACAGAATCATCGTCTACAGGGATGGTGTTGGTGATGGACAGGTTGGTGTGTTGTCATGGAGAAAAGTCACATGGATATGGCTCTCCTTAGCTGGCCATGGTGGTAGACTATGAAGTGGCTCAGATGATGGACACCTTCAAGCAGTTTTCGTCTGGTGGCTACATGTGAGGGGGGGGGGGGGGGGGGGGGGGGGGAATAGCTTAATGTCTTTTGTGTGTGTTTGGTTACTTCTGTTCCCTCACTCTTTAGACCCAAGTTTTCTGTTGTCGTGGTGACAAAACGTATCATTACAAGGATCTTCCTGAACCAGAGGGGACAGATCAGCAATCCACCTCCTGGAACAGTGGTTGACACTGAGATCACCAAACCACAGTGGTAAGCTGGGACCAAAGGGATTCTTGGTTCAAGGGAGATGAAGTTAATCTCAGAAGGGGGGGGGGGGGGTGCATGCATTGTGTTCAGATCACTAAAATGTTTTCACCTTTACTCTATCAAAACAGGTATGACTTTTTCATTGTGTCCCAGTCTGTTCGTCAAGGATCAGTTGCCCCCACTCACTTCAATGTTGTGTACGACACGTCTGGGCTCAAACCTGACCACATGCAGAGACTGACCTACAAACTGTGCCATCTTTACTACAACTGGCAGGTATGAGGCCGGTGGATGGGGGAGGGGAGGATCAGTTTGTTAACTTGTCTCCATATTGTTTTTTTAGGGGACTGTGCGTGTGCCTGCACCTTGCCAGTATGCTCATAAGCTGGCCTATCTTGTTGGGGAGTCCATCCACAGGGAGCCTGATGAAGACTTGGCTGATAGGCTGTACTTCTTGTAAAAGGCAGTCTCCTCCTCAACCCAGCTTCCATTTAACCTCATTATGGTATACTAGGAACTTTGTGTTTACCTAGTCTCCTGTCGCAAGGCTCCTGTTCATCAGCTGATTCATTCATTATGCAACTCTTATGCGTGATGTCATAAGTGCATCTGTGATTAGTGTGCATCTTATGTTCCATGTATTCTTCAACCAATGATCATTTATCACATTTCTGTTCCAAGTCACAAATCAGTTTGCGACCAGCCTATCCCTGATACTATTTATGTACATAATTCCGTTTTTTTGATGCAAGATGGGGGAGCATTCGAGCATGCGTGACATCACTTTGATATTTGAACAAGTAGCAATTAGGCTATCCTTGAGCAAGTGTGGACCCATTAGTTGGCCCCTTGCTCGTGTGTGCGGTGTAGTGCTACGGACGTAAGACGCAATTAATTGGAGTCATGGAGTATGGTACGTAATAAATAAGGCGGAGTCGCAATACTATATCGTTTTGGTTCGGGAGATGTGGCTGGTGAGCGTGTACTCTGTTCTTCTGGCGTTTCTGCGGGCAGCTTCATCGTTCACACCCTACCAGCCAACGGCTGGTTGGACCTACTACGTCGAGGCAGTGCGAGAACAGGCCTGGCCGTCTTGCCAGTACCGCTTCATGAGCTACCCTAGCACGTGCGACAAGGTGGACTTGTGGAACGCCGCAGGGATCAACCAGGAATGGACCCTCGAAGACGCGGGGGGCGGAAACTTCTACTTGCTTACCAGCTGTGGGCATTACCTGAGCTATCCTGGTGACTGCACGGCGCACGTGATTGACACTTGGCCGCAGGCCGGTGTCAATCAAGCCTTCAAGTTCGTCGTCGGAGACAACACACAGTTCGAATACTACCTCCAGGCCGTGGGGAGGAAAGCGTGCCCATTCCAATGGGCTAGCTTCCCTGTCCCCTGTACGACTAGCGCCCCGGACACGGTAGACTTGTGGGACGCGACTGGCCCGGATCAGAGATTTCGCCTCCATCCAGTGCGCAGCGCCTCTCCGCCAAACCACAAAGTCAATTCACAGGTGCCGTGTGCGGATCCTTTCGCATGGCGCTGTTCCGAGAGGGGGTTGTTTCTGCTGCAGTGCACTGGAGGGGCGCTAGACCTGATGGCCGCCTCCACGCTCAATCCGGACGTGCTGTTCGAGTACGAAGGGAACTGTCTTGGAGGGACACCGCCTCCGTGGGCGCTAAGCGATAACAGGTGGGCGCCCGAGAATACGGAGGAGGACGGAAATGCGAGCGTTACTTTTTTCGCGGACCAGCAGAGCGATGGAAAGCACCGCATTGGTTGGGTCACCTCCACGACGGGGTCCCAACCCGAAGCGTGGAACGAGTACTCGTCCAACTACATGAATCTCGGTAACGCCCCCGGGGGAGATATTGACCCCCACGTCTTTCGCGACACGGACGGTCGGACGTACCTCGCGTGGAAGACGGACGACAACAATGTGGGGGCCACGGTGACCCGCCTATGGGCGCAGGAAATAAGCATGGCTAAAGGAAGCGTCACACAGCTCGGGTCGCCCCAACAGATCATGGACTCCACGGGATTGTGGTGGATTGACAGCTGGGTCCCCGGGGGCTCCCTTGTCGAGGGACCGGAGATCGTTAAAATGAACGGGTTTTATTATCTTTTCTTTGCCGCGGGCCAGTACTGTCAAGATAGTTATTCCGAGGGCGTGGCTCGTAGCCCGAGCATCTGGGGCCCATACGAAAAGATGGGGATTCCCCTGCTGTCCACGGGACTCGTGGGGACCGCGGATGGCGCGAAGCTCGTCGGACCAGGTCACGCCTCGTTTGTTTTGAACGCAACCGCCCAGCAGTGGTACGCGGTGTGGCACGCGAGTATGGGGGAGAACTGCAATCGCTACGCTTTCGTAAGCAACCTTGAGTTCGGAGCAGATGGATGGCCCTACGTGAACTTC
This sequence comes from Ephydatia muelleri, assembly GCA_013339895.1. NCBI lineage: Eukaryota > Metazoa > Porifera > Demospongiae > Spongillida > Spongillidae > Ephydatia > Ephydatia muelleri. The sequence continues at coordinate 6,617,815 of JABACO010000015.1, forward strand.
TGATCTGCGGGTGGGTGTGGTTACGCTAATTACACATGCACAGCATTGCTTGTTGCAATTACTGTCGTCTTAATTTGAAACTATGTATGACAGAGAAAGCAGTCCGGGATGGATTACTACATGCTAGAAGTGACATGGTGTGGCTAGAGATCATATGGCAAGTTATGATTCATTATTACGCATGGTGGAACTACAGCCACACCCATAATTATGTGCATGTATCACAATTGTCTATAGAATTTGTGGTACAAAGAAAAATATGAATCTGCTACTATTTTCACTAGTGTGGCATCAAAATATGATGTGCCTTTCACTAACGCCATTAATGCTGTCACAAACGAGCCTTGAGTTCTACAAGTGGCCCCTCCCACTTCTCTCCCAGTGTGTGTGCCAGCAGTTCCATACGATCGCTTCCAAAGAACTCTTCCTTCTTGCCTCCAATGTGGGCCACAATGAAAGGAGCTCCAAATGCCTGCAACAAAAAAATCGTAACAGCCATTTGTCTGAACAAACATGGACTCAGAAACCACACCCCTAGGTCTAGTGCTTCCTGTGTGGTCCTCTTTAACTCTTCCTTCACTTCTTGAGATTCAATTCTACCAATCAGGTCGTCCGTAGCTTGCTGTGTAAGTCCAGCTGCCAGGCAAGCCAGTTGCAAGCTCTCTGGCCTGGTTATATCCTCATCCTAGCAAAAGGTTGCATCATGCTATCAATGCCAGGCCTGACCACTTATGCAGCCACACCCACCCTCGACCAGATTCTCAACCACAGCTGCCTGGACACACTCTCTAGATGATGAGGAGATTTCATCTTGATGGCTGTAAGGAGGCGCTGGGCGGATAAGGATCCTTTGACAAACAACGTTTCCTCCATGTTCTTGGAGATAACATGAAACGTAGGTGACAAAAGTGACGAGAGAATGTCCGTCAACTCACAGAGATTACGTTTAGAGGAACAGAGTAGTACGATGATAGTCTCCGGAGGTCTTTTGACATGTGCCTGGCCTTTGCGCGGACTACTCCCGGGGGCCTGTTTTCTGGAAAAATAGCAAATCACTAAAAGCCAATGGATAAGTGGACATTGGGCTATTCCATTAAAAAATCGTACACCCCTATGGATGGCAATAAATGGTGTCCGGGGGGGGGAAGATATAACAGAAGCTTGTCCAGGGGTGATTTTATATATTGTCCCGGGAAGGGGGCTACGTTCAATTACTGTCATCCATAGGGGTGTATGCCAACTTTCACGTACATAACATACATATAGGTTAAGTACTGAAACGTGTGGATCGTATTAATGGATGCAAACACTGAACGAAATAACTAACCGCTGCCTTTCATGATTCCCGCCAAAAGGAATGGGCAGAACCGCAACTCCACGTTCCACTTCTGCCTGTAGCGACACAGCGTCTACCGAAAGGGGTAGCGTTTCGAGTCATTACCCAAAGTGAAATGATCATACCTCGAAGCCTATCCATGAGTACGGAGACAGGACATCGTAATATAGTTGCACTAACTTCTTAGCCATTGCCAGTATTTTGGGGCAATTCAGTACATCTCCGTATATTATGATCGTGTCTGAATTAATTAGTTATCTGTCGAATGTTGAGGTGCCCCGTGTGCCGGATATAACGGTGACGATGGAGACGCTGCCTACCGTTGTTTAAATGGTCGTCAAAAGTGTATGTCCCGCTTCTTGTGGGCAGACAAATGATCTCATCACATGCAACTCACTAGATGTTTAGCCATCAATCCTTGTTAATAATTTTTGACGTCACGTACATAGCGACCGCCGTCATGATCGTAGTCTTGATCTATGTGCTATAAGTTTATGTAATAATGATTGGTAAACGGCATATAGCGACTGAAGACTGACGCAAACAACGTTTCACAACGTTTCGCATACATGTACGTGTATGTGCGTACTGTGTTGTGAATCTTGTGATGTGAGCGATCGAACATAACGCATAGAGAAAGAGTGTTGTCGTAGATAATGTCTACATGTATGGCTGTACGAAAACGGCCTTAACGTTAAAATAAAACGGCCGGGGTGGGTATAAGCAGGTTCCAAAGGTTATCATCTACTTGCATTTTTTTTAGATGATGCCGAAAGTACTGTCAAATGGCCTAGCTGTTTGCACTTTAGTGATACAAGCTTGTGCAAATCACTTACAAAGCCTCCTAGTTTAAAAGCACAGTTTAACTGGTTTCTGTAATTTTTGAAATAGCTACTATTAAATAGGGTGTCTGTATTATAAGATTCTATTCCAGATGAGAAACTTGAGATTCGACTCTTATCAGGAAACCATGAGGTGTGAAAGCTCCCATACATTGCTTTGGGGAGTGCTTGGTTTATTCGCCGCCGGAATATCAAATACCATACAATAACAATAATTTACAACTTAAGTACACTTAAATGTATGCATAAAAGTGTGTACATTTCATAAACAACACTACACGTGCACACAGAAGCTGTCCTTCACCTCACACAAATTAGATGCCTCGAGTTGTGAAAAAAGGACCACGTGGTATTCAGAGACAGCCTCGGGGCAATGTCCCTCTTGCATGGCCTAGTCCGTGTAGAGTACTCCACGTACACTTTTCGTGGCCACTCCCGAGGTAAAATCTTCAGCCCCGTCACCCGATCGCAAAGTGACTCCAATGAAAGCACACGTACATCCGTATCGGTTTCAGCCAAAGATGGCCAGTACCGTGAGGTGGCGAGCCTACGCGTACCAATCATAACGAAAAGTGATTGGAACTCTTGAAAGTGATTCACGTAGTCTGGGGACCAGAAAAGTATGGTATCCGGACTATCAAAATGCACAGTGAGGTAAGAGCCATTTTTAATGCAACGCGCATGCGTAACAATCAATACTCGAAATCGAAACAAAAAATAGTTCTAAAAGAGATATTTGTTGATTATATGATAATAAACTCTCCGCTCATAAGGTAATTAAAATAAAATTTGTTGTCGTATTGCCAATAGCAATGTAAAAAACAAAAAATGATAGGTTTTCACACCTCATTGTCGTTTCATCTGTGATAGGAATCTTATCATTTAGTCTTCATTGGTAGCTGCTTTGTGATTGCCGAGATTCTGCTTGTCCCTCAGCGAATGGAATTAGTATTTGCCTATCACAATGTATGGGAATTTTTAAAGGGTTTTAAAACCTAGGGCTTCCTGATGAGGCAACCATTAGGCATTGAATCATTTAAAACAGTCAAAATTTGCAGCTACTAGAATTTGTCTGGTTTGTGAATGCCAAGATTCTACAACAAAATAAAATTAATGCCAGCCTATAGCAACGACATTAAAATGGTGCAACATTGCATCTTGTAATGCACTCCCAGTTTGTAGCTACTAGAATATATCTGGTTTGTGAATGCCAAGATTCTATATGTCACTCATTGAATGAAATTAGTAACTGCTTTATAACAAATATGGGAGTTATAAGGGAGTTCTCACTTCATGGTTTCCTGATAAGGGGTGAATCTTACCATTCAGAAATCGTATTTTGTAATGCAGTCCCTATTTGTTGCTACTAAAATTATTGATTGGTTTGTGAGTGCCAGGATTCAAGGCGAAAGTAAGGGAATAAAACAAGTATTCACATTTGAATTTCCTATAGCTATGAAAGGGAATAGATTTACATACCTCATGGCTCTCTGAATATTTTTCATTCAGATCAAATCTTGTACTGTGTATGGCTTGAACATGCCAAGGTTCTAGTCGACACTAAGTGAATAAAACAAGTATTCAGATTTGTATTTCCTATTATGCATTGGAATAAAAAGGCTTTTCTTTAGATGCTGGGTAAATGTTTTTTATCGGGCATCGAATCTTATAATGCAATATCCAATTGTAGCTACTTGTTTGTGTGTGCCAAGAATCTAGTCAACACTTAGTGAATAAAAAATTATTCACATTTAAATTGCCTATAGCAATGTATGGTAATTAAAAGGGTTTTCACACTTAATGGTTTCCTGATAAAAGACGAATCTTTTTCATCCTGATCGAATCTCGTAATGCCGTTTCCATTAGCAGCTACTAGAATGTGTATGGGTTGTGGACGCCGAGATTTTACCTGACACTCAGTGAATAAAAGTATTATTTACATTTGAATTTCCTATAGCCATATATGGGAATTAAAAGGGTTTCACACATCATTCTTGCCAGATAAGAGGTTAATAATTATCATCAAGAATTGAATCTTATACTATTGGTAGCTAGTTGAATTTGGAGGGCCAAACTAACTACCCATAGCATTACGTGGAGTTTTCACACCTCATGGTCAGAGTCGAATTATTCTCATCCAGAGTAGAATCTTATAATACAGCCCTATTGGTAGCTAGTTGAATTTGTATATTTTGCTAAAGCCAAGAATCTATGTGAATAAACCAAGTAGCTTCCCATGCATAGCAATGTATGGGGTTGTCACACATGCATGCATCATGCGGTTTCCTGATAAGAGGCGAATCTTTGACATCTTGAAAAGAATCTTATAACACAGCCCCTATTAATAATTTATTGATGCCGAGAAAGATTCAGGAAACCATGAGGTGCGAAAACCAATTTAATTGTACGGATAGTTACTATTTTATTAACAGCCAGTATTAAATAGAATCTTGGCAACATAATTTGAAGTCAATCTTACAATAGAGGAAGCCGGCAATGGCATTGTGTTGTGTTTGAACAATCGCTTTGTTTTGTATCGCTATATAATTCGTTTTCTGTTGTGTCTCATCGAACACGGCTTTTTATTAAGAATTTTTTTACTTACTTTTTTCTCTTTCGGATCAATTTATATACAAAGTTGCATTGTACAGCACTGAAACAAGATAGAAGGGGAAATGGGGTCAGGGAACGGACGCATGAATAACAAATTCAGTAGTTATATGTTGGGTATATAACTTAAAGCAGAGAAACAGATATTGGTGACAGTGAGGACGATCGAGGTTCAACATAATATCTTTTTGATGAAGTGTTTTGCGAACAATCACGATTGCCGTAAAGGAAACATTCAGAATCAATGATGCGATGAAGGCCAATATCAGGAATATGGTCTGGAGCCCAGTCATCCCCGTTGGAAGCGGAGATCCGGGAGTGTATTCACAGATAGCGCTGTTATTGCTGCCATTGAAAGCTTCCATGCATGACCAGTGAGGAGTAAAAGTTTGTCAAATAAGATGTCTGAAGGAAAGAATTTCTAACACCTGAAACCATATCGCACGAGTGCATTGTTAACTTGAAAAAAAAAAGGTGTTGTTGTGTAAACTCACTTAGGCTAAGGGGTTTCCGTACGCCAAAACGCCATCTTGTTCATTGATAGTAGCAGCCACTCATGACCGTAAGACCCTCAGTGCAGCCACTACATATATATCAATATACTGGAATACGGGGCATGGTATGTTCTTGTCCTTCTTTACTAGACACGAGACGTAATGGCAATCGTCATCCCACCCCCTGTTTGGAGACTGGCTAGTTACCGCATGGCACTGGAATGTGGCTTATCCTTCTTTATCCGTACAACGTAAGCTCACTATGAGTTGATATTTCGGTCAGGCGTCCTTCGAGGACTAAAACAATATAAGTTTCATCTTTTTTGTATTTACATACGCGAGAAGAGAGGGCCGAGACTAAATGCGCTTTATTTTGAGTCACTAGGCTTTTTTGAGAAATCCGCCAGGCCAACTTAAATAACTCTTTTAGAAACGTGCACTCAAGAGATGGCTGTATTTGGTTCGGGTGTAATGGGGCTTATTTTCTGCGCGTCGTGGCAACGCTTTGCTGCTTTGAATAGGGCAGATTTTTTACGTAGCGAAGTAATGTACATGTGAGACTTGTTACTTATATGGATATACTGACACACATATGTGGAAAAAAAAACCCACACACTATTCTTTGCGTTTTCTTTTTTGGCTTAGCTTTTCTGGCCGCAAAGACTTCAGTCTGGGACACACTGTTTTTGCATAATGCACTTCAGCCTCTGTACTTTGTTAGCCATATGTCCCTGTACAACTGATTGAAATGGTTGTGTATAGCTTCTGTGCCCTGTTCCCCCACCAGCCCAAAGCCTGCATTTTACATGTCCACCCATTCACTGACATGGTGTTCGAGTAGGTGCATCTTTATACTGTCTTTTTCATGCCAGGAAAACCATAGTCTATGAATTCTTTTATCTGCTGTAATAAAAGCCATCATGATCATGTGTTATTATTGGCAATGCATGCATGTTGTGAACGGATCGATACTTACCAAGTGTACTCTTTTCCTGTTCAGTTATACAGTTCTTGGACATTGTATAAGTTGTGGCACTGAGAGAATGAAGAGAAGGCTGTCTTGCTTCTCACACAGAGCAGTTGCTTCCTTGACCAGTTGTGGTGAGTGCTTCAGTGCAGTGTCAATTAGGGATGAGCACAGTGTGTGTGTGTATGTTGATCCTGAAATGGAATTAAGTACGTTACATTTATTTCACTTTACCTGCAATGACTTGTGTACATGGTTGCCTATGAATGCGCCGCCATTATATTGCTTACATTTAGAGACCGGAGAGCTGCTTCCACTCCCTTCACAAAGAGTCCCTCAGACACAGCTAACCCTTTTTCTAGCTTCAGCAATCATTTGTTCCTACATGCATAAGATGCATGCCCATGTTTGGGTGCATGTACATTGTTGTGTAACTCTTCACAAGATTCCCCCCCCCCCCCCCCCCCCCCCCCAATTTACCCTAAGTACTGTATCAGAGGGTGCAAATAATCCATATACCAAAGTGCATTCCACTTACCAATTCAGCTATCTTCTTGCTGCATCTCCTCATTTTCCTCTACCAGTCTGGAGAGAAGAGGACTAGACTCTCCTACAATCATGGCAGAATAGTTGAACAAATCCTTCACACTTGACTGTTCTAGGCAAATGGTCTTTGTATGTTGTAAGGTCCTTAACTGCAGTGCTGGAGCGGCTGCACTGAACTTGGCAGTCATTTCACGGCACTATCTTCACAGCATGGACACTGAGTGCTGGCAGATGTTGCTATGTAGACAGTGATGCATTTTGTACATACAACTGCATTGCAGTGCAATGTAAGTGGCTGCACCAGCATTTGTTCACACATTTGGCACTTAAGTAAGTCTGTTCTGGAAGTACTTGTGTTGGGGCTAACTGTGGTTCCCTGTGGTGGTGCAATAGTGTTGATGCGATCAAGCAAGGCATTTGGTGTGACACCTGGTTGTCGCCCTGGTTTCTGTGGGTTACCTCCTTTACATGTAAGTGGAGCCAGCTTCTGCTGTGTGGGTTCCTGTGTGGTAATGCATGTATATAATTACAGTGTAGGTATACACACGTGGTAAATGAGTGTCACATTATGTGAATATGTTTACCTTGCAGGTACTGGGACAATGTTGTAGCCAGTTGTATGGCTTTACCATACATCTGTTATATATTTTCTTTACTGCTGCTTCTTGTACTTTGCACATAGCACGTCTGCACGCTCTGTAGAAACTTGTTGGGAAACTTGTTGGGAAATCAACAGTGTCATTGCGTATGTCTATTGCAAAGCATGTGAAGAGCTCCTTTGAAAAGGCAGCACAGGTGTATTTTGTTTGAGACTCTCGTTTTCCACCTCTCAATAAAATTATTCATTAGTTACATGTCCCGAGTAACTGTGTCGTTCTTTCACTAGAAAATAAGCCCCGTCATGTACTAAACGCAAAGGTGATGTACAATGATTGCTCTTTGAGTAGGAGTAAGTTTTAAAACCATCTGCCTGGGGGGTTTCAAGAAAAATTGGTTGCCGCCTGAGCACTTAATGAAGACAATAAAAGGCTTGCCTTAAGTAGTCACATGCGCTGCATTTATAGGCCAAAGGAGAACTTACTTTGACTGTGCGTATTATTCTTTTGAAGTACGAAATTGGTTTATGGATAAGCTCAAAATTATAATGGTTTTTTTGTATTGAATTTGTAGTGGCAAACAGCACGTAATCCACAAAATAATTAGCTCCCAAACACCAAAATACCGTAATGTTCAGATGTGTTCTAATTAGCAACCTAATGTCCAGCTAAACAGCCGTGACGCCGAAAGGTAAAGGTCTATTTGGTATTGTTTCACTGTTTAGTCCATTGCTGATATCTGATATGATTTAATCATTGTTTGTGGCATTCAGAGAGGGTAGGAGAGGGTGAGAACATGCCATTCATTCTCCGTCCCAACAGCACGACCATTGTTTTGAGAGTTTTCAAAAATAAAGAATTGAAAACTGAATATTACCTTCTTAAACAGAACAGATCTGTGAAATGAAGTATTCAGTATGGTGTATGCTGGCACATTAGAATTTGGCTGACATTTTATTCTTCAATGCAAACTGCTATCAACAAGAATTGAATGCATATCAGATAAAGCAAATGACAAATTATTGAAAAAGAATTCATAAAAACACAATTGAATTCAGGCAAGGCACAAACTGAAATAGAAAAGGGTATATCCCATAAAAATATGGATGTCGTGCCACTAAACTGCAAGGAAGGTGTGCTGTTAACGGGATGTGAGGCATCTGTGGCACCCATAGGTCAGGCAGCTGAACAGGCCAGCCAGTATGTACAGCACGTACTGGAGGACAATGAAGAACACTGTAGCTCTGTAGATATCTCCTTTACACTCGTTCGTGCCCCCGTTTCCAATGTCCTTCATGATGTAATACGTGCCCAGAGCCAGGACAATGAGGTTGGCAAGCAACAGGACCAGGAAGACCAGCTCCATCACACCGATGCAATGTGCACTGCGGGAGGAGCCCCTGTTCATTCTGAAACGCCCTCTGTTCCGCCAACATGTGAGGGAGGAGCCAATGGTTCTAAACACGGCCTGCAGAGCATACAGGGCACCCCCGCCAATCAAGTACAGGACTATCACACTGTTTGTGCACTTGTCGTAACTGGATATACCTGGCGAGAGGAGGAGAGGAGGAGGTACAGGGGAAATAGCACTAGTGTTAAGCAATGATCAGGAAGGAGCTCTGTACTTATGTAACGAATGACAGCTGTCCTGTCTATTCATTTTCCATGCTTTTAAACCATTCAGTCAGAAATGAAAGGGCGAGGAGGAAGGTGGTTGAGAATGGAGGGAGGAGGGAGAGAAATGGGGAGAGGAGGGAGGAGAAGGGAGGAAGTAGGATAGTGCGGAGGGAGGGAGAGGGAGGATGAGGGGGAGAAGGAGTAATGGAGGGAGAGTTCCGAGAGATTAGTAGGAAGTGGATAGGGGGGGTCTACGATGCTTGCTCTGCTTTGTCTTTCCGCTCTTCTGTCTCTCGTCTGTCTTGCTTTTCGTCTTCTTTCGTTCTTTCGCTGCTTTCTTCCCTTCTCTCTTCTTTCGTCTGCGCGCTTTCTGTTATGGAGGGCAGAGGGAGGGAGGGTACACTACCCTTTCACCTGTGATAATCATGGCTATTGGTAGAAAGTAGAATACAAACACGAGCATCACCCAGCAGCCTGCAGATGGAGGGAGGAGTGGATCATTAAAATCAAGCAAGTATAGATAGCAAAGTTAATATCTGTGCATCACAGTGACAAAGAATATTACAGTCAAAAAAGATAGTGAGAAATCAACACTACTTTAAATCAAGAGGCATTTTGTATACCAGCAAACACATTATTCCCTAGTGTGATCTTAAAATATTCACATTACATAAACACACAAGGAACGCATTAAACATGAGATCATCTCACAGAAGACTCTCAGGTGGAACAATTTAGGCCCAAAACTGAGGCAACACACTTCCCCTTAAAGTGGCAGTAGACACTCCTTTGTAATAAACGTTTGTGGTCAAAGGAAGGCAAGAAATCAAGCTTAGCTCATGCTGTGTTTAACCCTTAAGTGCTACTCCTATTTTATACACTACCACAGTAAGCAGGCCATAGTCTTCACACCACAACAAGTCTGGGGACCAGCTTATTCACACCATAACAAGTCTGGGGAGTCTGTGTGGAACCTGCTTACGTACATGCTTAACAAAAGGCGTGTAGGATGAAACTAAGCGCAGTGACATACGCAAAGGAGACATATAGTGACATTGGTGGGAGTGATGCCATGATGGTGTGAGGGTGTGGATGGATGATGTGATGGTGTGGGTGACTGCAATGGTATTCACAGCAGCACACATGTTGCTCACGTCCACTCACTGCACAGCGATCCACTGAGGCACCGAAGTCTTCGTTGACGCTCTGCCTTAGACCTTGCAGACTCGTTTCCACGGCCCCCAAGATGGGCCTCGACGTCCAGTTCCGGATCCGCCGTTTGGAACAGCCTCGGCATCCAGACGTTAGCGTGCATGTAGCCGCACAGACTGCATGACACGTAGTACTCGAGGCAATGGTCTGCAGAGGCCTTGATGAGGGAAGTCCGGTGGCTTTCCGGTTGTAGGGGCGCTGGGGTATTATCCGTGCTGTGGTCTGGAAACAGAAAACTGATGACTGAAAGTAGCGAGATTCTCATCCACGCCTCGTCTATTATGTCCCTGCGCCATCCCATCCTTTCACTTTCGCCCCCTCCCCCCCCTCCCCCCCCCCCCCACTCTACATATTGGAGTTTATCTTTGACGAAATCAGTTGCGACGCTCTAGGTTTGTTATATGCATGTTGTCGTGATGGACGCTGTACTAGTACTGTATGTAAGCCTGTGGGTCTGGCTGGTCCCTAACCTGGCGACAAGGCTCTATCAGGCGGAAACTGTCCATTTCTGGGAAGTGAATTGAGGTAGTCATCAGACAGAGGTGGTGCGCTGGGCCCGGCGACCGAGCTGTTGCTACCAACAACGGCATCGTACGAAGGGGGAGGAGCCCCTGTCAAAAGAAAACAAGAGGTACGTATACGGCATGAAGAAGAGCACTGGGGGTGGGATGGGAGGTGGGGAGGAGAGGGGAACGCGGCAAATACACTGGCGCGCTCTGACTGACTCACCTATGCTAGCCATTATGTATATACAGTAACAACAATTTTACGGCGGGGCTCCTTAATTGCCGTTTCAGACGGAGGGAGGCCCGGAAATATGCGAATGTTGCAAAATGATTATTTAAATTTCAGGTTGATAAGTCTAGTCAGCAATAAATGGTAAGCATTACATGACAACATACATACATAATAATAATAATAATATGCCATCGCATTATACAAGTATAACACGTTTGGAGGAGACTAGACGTAGTTAGAGAACATGTATCACCAAGCTAACAACATTCAAAGTTCTACAGCATCTACATCTGATTTTGACCAAAGATGTGTTTTACGGAGATGGATTTGTACTCCTTTTGCGCATGTAGACCTGAAGTGGCAATCTGAGGCTGGACATAACACAGAGTGGGCATAGTGATGGTTCACCATCCTGTTCCTTGTGTTTGTGATGTTGATGTATCTTAATGCCTTTTATAGAGTTCGAAGTAAAGGGACATAGAGGGACAGGGCACGAAAAGTCATTAGGAGGGTGGGTAGCCCTTGCATGTTGACCATGTTTTTGGGTGTTATGACTTCTAAGATATTTCGCACTTGTGAAATAATTAACAATAGCAGCTATGCTGTAGAGAGGATGCACCCTTGTGGCAGTCTCGCAACATCCTAGCCTTCTCATTTAGCTTTGCTTCCATTAAGGCCGCACCATTAAAAAGCGAGGTTCTCCATTGTGACCTCAATACTGCAATTGTTGGAGAGACCAAATGAGGAGAGGTCTTTTGAAACACAGTCCCTCCATCTAAGTTTTGGTTTATGTTGTGGGCGCTTTGCAGATGAAATTTCCCCAAAAAGTAATTGTTTAGGAAGTCTGTTGTCCTCCATTCTATACATACATACATACATACATACATACATACATACATACATACATACATACATACATACATACATACATACAAACATGAACACACACACACATACACACATGTGCACACACGCACACACACACACACACACACACACACACACACACACACACACACACACACACACACACACACACACACACACACAAACACACACACCCTGATAGCTCAGTCATTGAAAAGCTCTCTGACTGCAGTAGGAGAGGCAGCAGAAGAGGCACGATAGCACATACAGTAAATACTGGAGGAACATATATGATACAGTCACGTAATAGTAGTTGCGATGCTGTTCAGGGCAATAGTTCATTCCATGAGGGAGATTCTTAAACATAAAGTACGAGGCCACACCCAGCAGTGCCAGGTTGGCGATCACACATAGGGCCACGAAGATCTCAAAGAGGCATATGCACACCTTGCTCTGGTACCGTGGGGCGGAGCCACCACGCCCCCTGTTCCTGCAGCAGGTGAGGATGGAGGTGATGGTCCTGAAGCACACCAGGAGGCCCAGGAGGCCACCTCCCACACCAAGGTACCGGGGGAGGAGCCGAGAAATGGTGGAACTGGTACAGAAATTGTAGCTCAAAAGGCCTGGTGTGGAGGGAGGGAGGAGAAGAGGAGGGGGAGGAGGAAGGAACAGAGGGAGGGAGGACTATCATTTTCAGTTACACACTATTACACAACCATAAAACACTGAAAGCAACAGTCTTGGTACGGCAGTCCTGTTTGTTGCTTACATCCCGTAACAATGTTGTAAGGCGCCTACCTGGTCAACATGCACACACGCACACACACAAACACACACACACACACACACACAACACACACACACACATCCTCTCATTGTACATACACATGCACTCACAGATGCACTACATGTACCATTCACTCTAACTTACAACTCACATGCAAACACACACACACAAAAACACCCAAACACATACGAGGTGTCATGTAGTCTTACACTACCATCAACAACGCTACTCAGCCAACAGGTACCAGGCTCCAGGATGTGACACTAACACATGAAGCTTTAGGCCATGGAGTCCCACATTGAAAGATAGTCACACGTGATCTAATAACTCTTTTAATAATGTGTTAACACATCAGATGGTAGGAGTTCTACCTCCCTACGTGATGACAGCAGGGATTTTCCCCTGTTTAATTGCCCCCATGTTTATGCACTACTTTTCACAGCAACCTACATGTATAGTTCCATTCTTACTTGCTCAAAGTGTTTAATGCTATGTGGTTAATCACACGGCAATTGGATTATCCATCCAGGTACTAATGTGCTAGCCAACTCTATACAGTGCTCACTTGTGATAATCATGGCCACCGGTAGCAGGAGAAAGGCTGCTACCAGCACAGCACCGCAGCCTGTAAGGAGAGAGGGAGGGGCATGTGAGCATATGGTCATGTGACAGCTATGCCACGCCTTATATGGCTCCCCCAATGCATTATGTAACCATGCATTTAAATTAGATAGGTCACATGACATGCCAGCTAAGGTCTTATGACATATTTCTTACAACATAAGCATGAACTGATGCAACAGGACATCAGGTTCCCAGGGTTTTCATTCCTGTGATGTCCACATGATTGGCTGTACAGCTTGGCTGGTATGCTGTAGGATACATAACTTTCCACCATGCCTTTGTGATCTGCTGCAGCTGGAATGGGTGCAGTTGTGGAAATGCCTAAGACAGGTGGAGCTGAGGATGGAAGTGGAGGTGTGTGAGTGTGGAAGAGGTGTGTGAGGGTGGAAGAGATGAGGTGATGGTGGAAGAGGTAAGGTGAGGGTGGAGAGGTGTGAGGGTGGGAGAGGTGAGGGTGGGAGAGGTGTGTGAGGGTGGAAGAGGTGAGGTGAGGTGGAAGAGATGAGATGAGGGTGGGAGAGATGTGTGAGGGTGGGAGAGGTGTGAGGGTGTGAGAGTGGGAGAGGTGCGAGGGTGGGAGAGGTGTGTGAGAGTGGAAGAGGTGACGGTGGAAGAGATGAGGTGAAGTGGAGGAGGTGATGTGAAGGTGGAAGATGTAGGGTGGAAGAGGTGGAGGTGAGGTGAAGAGAGGCAAGGGAGGAGGAGAATCAGACAATAGTTATATGATTTGCAGATGGTACAGGGTCAGTATGTAGGTGATGTCACAGGTTCCCAAGTGAATTAACAGTACTTGCAACTAATTTCTGTTTGTTCATCGTTAAGTGCTCACCCCCTCACTCTGGCTCCATGCACCCACCCTCCTGCATTCTGGTTCACACTTAACTTGGTCACTGCACTCAGTAACCACACTCGATTACTTCATTCGGGGATTTACGTCCAGGAATTGTGTATCCTCGCGCGTGTAATGCGCTCGTGTCGCGTATACATATGTGGATGTCTATCTCTGTGTAGACTACCAAGGGTAGTTAGGTTACAGCATAGATATTGGAATTCCAATATCTATGGCTACAGCATTTTGTAGCGTTGCATATGAAAGGACAACTTCGCTCACCAGCTGCTGTCACTGTGCCGTATCCCTGCCAGCCACGCTGCGCCTCCAGCGGTGGTGCGCTTGGAGCGGGAGGGTTCCGCTCAAACGTCATCACCGGAGCAGGCCTTGACTGTTGAAGAGCTACATCGTAAGGCGGTGGGAGTTCTAAAGTTCGACGATGAGAAGGCGAGGTTAGGATTTTTAGAAAGCGAGATCGTGGCCAGCTCACCTGCCATGGATTGCTGACTTGCTAGAGTTTATTTATGGTACTACATACAGTGTGCTTATTGTATATACATGAAAACCATGCTTTCGTGCAATATAAGGAATGAGGGGAGTGCCCGGCCCGCGTGCAATGACAAAATTAATTGTCTCGCAGGTCTGTAATAATAAACATTGTCGTCGAGTCCGTTTCTACGCAGTTTGTCGGTGGTATAAAAGCAATACAAGATTGCAAGACTAGCCCAATTCCAAGCATTTTGTATCTTTGACTTGTGGCGTGTTTACGCATAGATAGTATATTATACAGAGGAGCTCGTTCATCAAAGGGGCGTGTACCTTGCAGTGTCACTCTGGACTAGAAAGCATCTAGTTGATCAATATCATTTAACTTCATCATTTAACTCGTATTGTGCATTTTGCAATTTGCTCTATATCGAATATTTGATGTACTAATAGACCCTTCCCTTTAAGAAGAACTCCGGACGTGACATCACTAATCAACGTACTTCACGAATTGGGTTAAGTATACGTTAATGAGTGATGTCACGTCCGGAGTAACATTTAGACGTTATGTAATACTATGTAATACTTTATATTATACTATCTATGGTTTACGTAAAGATAATGTCACCTGGGAGACACGCGATCAACGTGTAAAAATCCGCATGGAGGGAACGAGGATACAACATGAGTTCTAATATATGTAGTTTGAGAGGTTTTCACGGCATCATCGTGGTGATACCAGACGGGCAACGCAAAGGTATGCCTCAAGTATGATGCGTTAAAACTGGGTACCTGTATGACGTACCACCACTGCTATGTGTAGATTCCCTGAAGCACTTGCACGCGTTCCTCACCAAAGTGCTCGACGCATTGAACTCTTGCCAGCCTGGCCTGTCCTCAACCACCATCGCATTGGTTGCTGATAAGACCATCCATTCTGTACGTATACAACTAGATGCACACGTATAGCTAACGTAACGACACCATTTTAAAATCCCGCCCTTCACAGACTTGTCGTCCGCTAGGAGGGGAATGGCTGACCCTCTCTGAGGTCACCCCTCTCCTTACTACCCAGCAGCAGACCAGAGGAGGCAAGCACAGGCGAAGCGCGGAAAAAGTCGGAGTGCACGTGAGCACGCTGGATCCACTCGAGAGAGCCATACAAGCCCTCGAGAAGGCGATGTTGGATAGCGACGGCGTGGACCAACCCCGAGAGCAGAGGTTACTACACGCACTGTAGCGTTTTAGTCCCAAATATGTTTTGCTTCATCGCAGCTGATTCATTCGCTTGCAGCTGTTACACGTGGGGCGCCATGGCAACCCAGCTGCATTCCTTGCTTGATACCACTCCATGGAGACCTCAAGGTTCGTATAGCATCGACCCTTGTCATATTCCAGTCCATCGTTTCCACATGGGCAGACCACACCGAGCTGTCGCTCTACTTGCTGGTTAGCGAAAGTGAAGACATACCGTCACCAGAGTAGGGGCTGGGGACCCAGTCTTTACAGGCTCGTTGTAACACGTTGCATTTTTTACACACTGCAGCTCAGCTGTTGCCTTGTACAGTGCACTTGAGAGGCTGCAGACGTGGGACAGGGGTCACGTGACTATCACATGTGACAGCCCCGTGGTCGAGTTAGTTACCCACGCATGCATATAAATGGCATGGGTGGTGGTGGTGCCTTCTTGTGGGGTCTAATGGGCGTGCCTCTGTAGGTCCAAGATGTGCCTGTGGTCCACCATCTTGAAGTCCCCCAGTGCTGTGCTGACAAACAGCTGGTCACCTCCTGTTGGTGTGTTCTGGAGAGGTTCGGTGCACTTCACTGAGCATAAGGTCAGAGGTGGGAGTGCGCAGGGGGAGGAGACCAAATGTAGTTTTATATCAAAGATGGATTCCTATTTGACAAGCTCTAAACAATGTTTGGAAAATCATGTGCAGACTGGTTTACATCCTGTTGTGTGGCAGAGTATTCTTATACCAAGTAGCACTATGTTTATTTGCTTACGGACACACACATATGTACTGTATATATACAACTTTGTATCCGTTGACGTGGCATGAGCGGGAATGAATCAGTCCGATGCACTCCTAACGTTCCTGTAACGACAACATCATTATTTGTAAATAACTTAATTAACTTACAAAGCTTTGCTGATTGGTGGCGTAACGGCAATCTAATATGTTTCCGTTTCAAAGTCAAATTATTGACCGTGTATTTACAATGGCATGCATATAGCTAAGAACACATGCCTTAAATTAAATTGTAGTTCAGTTGAAACATCATACCAGATGTGACATGCATACATGTGTGCTGTATGGAGGGGACAGGGCAATGATCTTCCCTGTGCCACCAGGGGACAGGGTAATGACCTTACCTGTGCCACCAGGGGACAGGGCGATGACCTTACCTGCAGTGCCACCAGGGGACAGAGCAATGATCTTCCCTGTGCCACCAGGGGACAGGGTAATGACCTTACCTGTGCCACCAGGGGACAGGGCAATGACCTTACCTGCAGTGCCACCAGGGGACAGAGCAATGATCTTACCTGTGCCACCAGGGGACAGGGTACCACCAGGGGACAGGGCAATGACCTTACCTGTGCCACCAGGGGACAGGGCAATGATCTTACCTGTGCCACCAGGGGACAGAGCAATGACCTTACCTGGGCCACCAGGGGACAGGGTAATGACCTTACCTGGGCCACCAGGGGACAGGGTAATGATCTTACCTGGGCCACCAGGGGACAGGGTAATGACCTTACCTGCAGTGCCACCAGGGGACAGGGCAATGACCTTACCTAGGCCACCAGGGGACAGGAGCAATGACCTTACCTGGGCTACCAGGGGACAGGGCAATGATCTTACCTGCAGTGCCACCAGGGGACAGAGCAATGACCTTACCTGGGCCACCAGGGGACAGGGCAATGACCTTACCTGTGCCACCAGGGGACAGAGCAATGACCTTACCTGGGCCACCAGGGGACAGGATAATGACCTTACCTGTGCCACCAGGGGACAGGGTAATGACCTTGCCTGCAGTGCCACCAGGGGACAGAGCAATGACCTTACCTGGGCCACCAGGGGACAGGATAATGACCTTACCTGGGCCACCAGGGGACAGGGTAATGACCTTACCTGGGCCACCAGGGGACAGGGTAATGACCTTACCTGTGCCACCAGGGGACAGGGTAATGACCTTATCTGCAGTGCCACCAAATAATGGGACCAACAAAAATGCGCCAAAACCAAACCCTCAAAACTTGGGAATATTTTAGCTGTTATGCTGAAAGTAGCCCCTCCCCCTCAGTTTTACCCAGCTATAAAAAAACAGGCCACATGTGTGTGTGTATGTGTGTGCGCGTGTGTGTGCATGTGTGTGCGTGTGTGTGTGTGTGTGTGTGTGTGTGTGTGTGTGTGTGTGTGTGTGTGTGTGTGTGTGTGTATGTGTGCTTTGGGTTATCACACCACTCCTCTTGTCCCCAGACCTTTCACGATGCCTACTTGAATACAGCAGTTTTTCAAGGGTTTGCGCTGTCATTGATGGATAGGACCATGTCATCTTCTGTTGCCATGGTGATGGAGGGAGTGGGGTTAGACCCCAGAAAGCCGTTCATCCCCACACATTTGGAAGTGGTCCAGATACTGGATGTGTCCTCTGTTCCTCATTTTCTGTTATCCCCCCTCCAATGTACCCTGTATCCATGGTGACTTCACATGAGGGCATGCGCGCGCGCGCGTGTGTGTGTGTGTGTGTGTGTGTGTGTGTGTGTGTGTGTGTGTGTGTGTGTGTGTGTGTGTGTGTGTTGTGTGGGTGCATAGATATACAATACATGTGTCTAATAGAGACACACATACACATGCAGTGTGCGCGCACACACTGGATCTTCTCCTTAGCCTGCTGCTTCAGTTCTCTCGTTAACCCTCAGCACACCAACTCTGCTCAGCTTTTCCGTCAGTGGTTTACTAGAAGATCTTCTCAGCCCGATGTAGGTGTGCCTTTATGTATATATTTTGTGTGTGCACATGTGCTATAGTCTCTTATGTAAGTTACATAACCAGCGTATAACCCTGATTAGTCATTTTGTCTGAAAATCCAAATCATTAAACCTTGAATTATGTGAGATCAATATTGCATCTTATGTTTTTACTAATCTCTATTAATAATATAACTAGTGACAAATTATTAACTCCTTGAAGCTAATTTGACTTTACTTGATTCTAGTGATTCTTTATCTTTATTTCATCATTGCTATGGTGTTATAACTACTACTGGTGTTATAACTACTACTGGTGTTGTAATTATTCAAAATCATGTGAGACTTCGTATAACTAGTCCCTTACACACAACCATAGTCACCAGTACCAATGACCCCTCCCCCTCCTCCTCCCACCAGCATGTAGGGTTCCTGATGAGGCTGTGTTCAGTGGAGAGGAGGGATGGAGCGAGACGTGTCACCTCTGCTGATTGGTCCAACCACATCCTAACCAGAGACCTTCCCTTAACAGGTTTAGTCTCCCCCCACCGCCCTCCTCCCACCGCCCTCCTCCCACCTCCCCAACTTTACCACATATGCACTGCACTATATATAATACTGACCTTGACCTGTCCTTTGACCTGCCCGTGACCTTTGAAGAGAATAATAATGTACTCTCTCTTCCCCATCCAGCCACCGCAGTGCCATCTGCTCTGGACTGCTACCAGCCAGGTCCAATGATACTTGTGTGTCCTGGGGACTCATCCAATACTTTAGCGTGTGAATGTTGGTTTCTATGGCAACATAAGGCTCTTCGCATGTACCTGATGAAAGATTTGTGCCCTGTGGTCCCTGTTGTGCAGAAAGGTGAGTGAGAAGGAGAGAGTGATGCTGCTGTGATGGTCATGTGATGTTCATGTGATGGTCATGTGATGGTTCTGTGATGTCATGTGATGTTCATGTGATGGTCATGTGATGGTCATGTTCTAGTGGACACAGGGATCAGTATCCACGACACCTGCAGTGGCTTGCCTCTGTTGAAGCTGAGAACTGACAGCACTGTTGAAGAAAGGTAAATGTCAAGTACTAAATATCACCACGCCCACTACCTCCACATCCACTACCTCCACATCCACTACCTCCACATCCACTACCTCCACATCCACTACCTCACTACCACCATCACCACACCCACTACATGACCTCGCTACCACATCACCACACCCACTATCACCACACCCACCACATGACCTCACTACCACATCACCACACCCACTATCACCACACCCACCACATGACCTCACTACCACATCTCCACACCCACTATCACCACACCCACTACATGATCTCACTACCACATCACCACACCCACTACACTACACCATGAAGAAAGTACACATGTACTATTGCTGATGAGATTTAGTTTTGTGTCACAGATTGAGCAGTCAATCCAGCCTTTAACAAAACGTCTGCTGTAATCATATGTCCAATGCCTTTCTCAATTAATGAGCACCGAGGTGTGTGGCTGTGCTGTACAGCTATGGGGTCCAAGCCGAGAGGTTAACGATCACTAATCCCCTTCCATGTAGGAATGGAGAATTTGCTGATATTGACAGTGCACAGTTTTGGAAGACTGTCTCTGGAACTAAATGTGGTATGATTTGGAAGGGATGTGCACCATTTAGAATTCATGCATAGAGGTGTATGGGTTTGACTGCTGATCATTTGCTGTTGTTTTGTATTGCTGTTGAGTGATGTCAGTGGATGTGTGTACATGCACCCACTTGATAATGCTAAAGTGAGTTTGATACAACTGTTATCACTCTTGTTGTGCTTGCCACTTCAGAGGTGGACCTGTCTCCATCAGAATGGCCAGAGATGCAGGCTATGAAGAACACACGAATGGATCCAGAGGTGTGTCTAACACCTCGATGTGTTTGCATCCTTATAATTCCTATCCCTCTCTCCTCCCTCCCTCCCTCCCTCCCTCCCTCCCTCCTCCCTCCCTCCCTCCCTCCCTCCCTCCCTCCCTCCCACCCTCCCACCCTCCCCCCTCCCTCCCTCCCTCCCTTCCCTCCCTTCTCTCTCCCTCCCTCCCTCCCTCCTCCCTCCCTCTCTTTCCCTCTCTCTCTCCCTCCTCTCTCCAGGAAGCTCGCACATAAATCCAAGACACCAGACCTTCTCTTTGGACAGCCATTCCCTCCTCCCCCTTCCACCACTCCGGAGAACCATTTGTGTGTTGGCAGTGTGTTGGAATGCTTTGCTGATGATGGCTCTCCAATGGTCCACGAACTGTCACCAGTTGCTCTGGTATGTGTGTGTGTGTGTGTGTGTGTGTGTGTGTGTGTGTGTGTGTGTGTGTGTGTGTGTGTGTGTGTGTGTGTGTGTGTGTGTGTGTGTGTGTGTGTGTGTGTGTGTGTGTGTGTGTGTGTGTGTGTGTGTTGTGTATGTGTGAGAATGTCATTACATGACACTCAAATTATTTATTTTATAGCAAGACCCTGCCAATATGGTGAAGATCTCTGATCCAAGTGAGCACCCAGCGTGTGCATGTGTGTGTGTGTGTGTTGTGTTTTATGTGTGTGCGTTGTATGTGTGTGTACTGTTGTTTGGTGGAGATAGCGATGCGTGCTGTATACTCCAACTGATCAATCACATGATCCGCTCAACTAATAGATTCTGAACAATGATTGTAAATTGTGGCCAAAACGTTTCATGCAATTAACCGAAAAGTGGGATGTCATGTTTGTAGCCACCTAAGAGACACCTGTTGTCATAGCGATCATAACTGAATAGCTATAAGGACTTGTAGCCTGTATTTGTTTGTTTGAGGTGGATTATGATCGATGCCAAAAAGTCAAGATGGGCAGTTGATAGTCATGAACGCTTTTTTGTTCCTGCAGATGAAGTGGACATTTCCTTTGAAAGCATTGCTGGAACCACACCTACTAGCAAAAAACTCATCCATGGCATTCAGTAAGCTACAGCACCACATTGCTTTGCATGTGGACGTCACATGGACCTGGTGTGTGGTGGGTCACATGGGTCTGGCATGTAGGTCACATGGGCCTGGTGTGTACCTGATGTGTGTGTCACATGGGCCTGGTATGTGGTGGGTCTGGCGTGTAGGTCACATGGGTCTGGCGTGTAGGTCACATGGGTCTGGCGTGTAGGTCACATGGGCCTGGTGTGTGGGTCACATGGTATGGTAATTTTCTTTCCAGTTACTGTCTTACTGTCGACGACCTAGCCATGGACGCAAGGCTTCAGAGGTTGCAGCAACGTTGTCTCTCCAGCGAGAGAGCCAGCCATTGCTTCAGTTCGAACACACCTCTGCAGGAGAGAAGGCACCGCCTTCGCACCCTGGAGGACAACCCTACCCTTAGCGATGCTGGCCCAACTGGCCATGAGTCCACTGGGAGCGGTACCAGGAACATTTGCAGTGGTCAGAAGCGCGAAGGTCCAGTTACGAGACCGGTGCATGCACGTTTGGGGGCCAAGGTGGAAGCAGTACCTCCAGTCAGGCGGGGCACGAAAAGGAAATTGAACCTGAGGCCACAAGTGCCCTTTGATGATGGCATGGGATCAACAGGGAATGGGGTCGGGTCAAAGGTGGCTACAAGAACTGATAATGATATCCAAGAGGGAAGCCCCCTGGTGGCTGGAATTGCAGAGGTGACTGGGCAGGATGTGGACAAGAGAAGCCAGCATATGCAGGAAGAAGGCTCAGCCAATGGCAGTGAATTCAACTATCCCTCTACCAGGACAGAGAATGATGATATGGACAGCAGGGGGGCAGAGAAGGAGAACACTAAAGAGAGTCGTAAAAAGGTAGGGGCTTTGGGAGAGTTGTCTAACTGTTGGATGTGTCCTGATGTCTTTACTTTCTCAGCTTTTGGAGAAAACCATTGTAGCTGTGTTGAAGAGTAACATGCCCAGGGACCATCCCTGCTTCAGGTTGTGCTATAACAGACTCTTCAACCTGTGCAAGACATTCCTGAAGGTGCACAGTGGGAAAGGGCTGGGGCAGAAGAGCTTCAAACCTCTTCTCTCCCCTCCACCCCCTCTCTCTCTGTTATAGGATGTCAGGAATCCAGAGCAGTTTGCTGATGAAATGGAGCGGACAGTCAACTTTAATGTCAAACAGGTTTGGGTCATTATATTCTATTTGAGCTGTGTACTCTCCTTACAACCATCCTCTGATGCATTTGATGTGCTTGTTTGTGGCCTACTCAAACTTTATTCGGCCCTTAGGTTATTGAATTTGAACTTCGACAAGCTGGCCTGGACCTGTAATGGATACATGTTTAATGCTGATGTGTGTATGTGTGTGTGTGTGTGTGTGTGTGTGTGTGTGTGTGTGTGTGTGTGTGTGTGTGTGTGTGTGTGTGTGTGTGTGTGTGTGTGTGTGTGTGTGTGTGTGTGTGTGTGTGTGTGTGTGTGTGTGTGTGTGTGTGTTTGTTTGTGCACTCTCTTGTGTATTTATATTGGACGGAGAGCTTCCTTACATTGTAAGATGAATGATGCTGGCTGTATTTTCCATTGGGTGGGCAACAAATCTTACACTCAGTGAACATTGTCGCCAAATTCATCATTGAAACTATCACGGGAGAAGTTAACAGTACTCATGAAGACAACTGCAGGTGAATTGATCGTGGTTTTGCATACCCTTGTCCCACTGGAAGAAGGACCCTCCCTTGCTGATTTATCCATCGGTTTCAACAATAAAATGGTTTCAAACCATGTCTAGATGCGTTACACCTTGAAAATCGTGATCTGGCGCCCTGCTGGGGAGAGGATGGTTGTGGGTTTTGGCTGACCAAAACATCATGTCACCCCTTGACGCGCCCCCACATCAGTAGTTCTGAATATAGTATCAGTGGTTGAGAGGAATTGTCATGACAATTTAGTAAATCTATGCCAACTTTGAAGCTCCCGGATAAACAAGTTTTTGAACTCCAATCATAGTGTGAAGTATCTGAGAGCTGCTTCACATATAAAGAATGACTACCGTGCCACCATCTTCTCCACCAAGGCCAGTCTCACAGAGCCTCACCTGTCTGGTTGACTACTGTGCCACCATCTTCTCGACCAAGGCCAGTCTCACAGAGCCTCACCGGTCTGGTTGACTACTGTGCCACCATCTTCTCGACCAAGGCCAGTCTCACAGAGCCTCACCGGTCTGGTTGACTACTGTGCCGCCATCTTCTCCACCAAAGCCAGTCTCACAGAGCCCTACCGATCTGGTAACATGCCTATGCCATACTGGAGTTGTGCAAAAGTGCCCGAAAATATTAAAATTCTTTGACACGTAATGTAATTAAGTCCCACCCATGCACACCATGTATCAAGTGATGTCAACACAAGGCCTATCAAGGCATCTGCCACAGTTCTCCATGTAGCCAGGAAGCTTGGCCTCCAAATTAAAGTTTTAATTGATTTTGTTGTGTTTTTGCAGTGTTACCTACCGAAGACTGCAAAGGTTTCACTTTATAATCAACGGGCGTGCCACAGAGAGCCTTTTCATCAAAATCAAAGCAAGAATGACATCAAAAACGAACTGCGTATACGGCTGCAGTATGTGGGGAGTCATTGAGCACTTCATTACATTCAGTATGCTCCTCCTCGCAATAGCATATCAAGTAATGGGCCTTTTGCACAGCTCCAGTTATAGGCACTCTGCAAACGTGAGGGTCGGGCTCTGCAAGGCTACACTAAGGGAATTCAAAAGGGATTTGACATCCATGATGGGCATTTTACAAAAGGGTTAGATACAGCCTCTGCAAAAGTATAATTCTTTGCAAGCAATTAACTTGCCACTCAGTATTCAGTATGAGATTAGGCGCAACAGCTGCTGTCAGCGGTGAAGCGAAGGAAGAGTGTATTTCCCCACAAAACGAAGAGGCAATCCCACCAACATGACGTTACTATATACATAGATTCATGCAACACAAGTTCTGCTTTCAAATCTCACCAGACTAGGTTTGTAAGTATATTTAAATATATTTATTCTTTAAAGCACATTGCAATCTACTTTGCTGCACATTATCTGAAAGCACAGACAGCAGTAAGATCTGTTGTAATATGTTTCTTTTCGCTGATGACACCAGAGGGCAACAAATTAAAAATTGGAATCTTGGTTTGTGAAACTTGCTGGTTTACCACAAACAGCATAGCTTTAAACACTTTCTATATGATGTTCAGACCATTTTTCTGCAATGGAATCAGGAGTGCATGCCTATCACTGAGAAACTTACTGCACTTGAATCAGAAGGAATAAATATCTCTGTGTTACTACTGCATGATGGCTGACAACTAAGGTCTTCTTAAAGGTGGTAATAAGGATGATGCCTTTAACAAGAAAGGGGTATTCCTACTGGAAAAGCTCAGTCCATGCTGAAGGCAAGGCCATACAGGAACGTGTTATCAACAATAATATCTATAATTCGTTGCATGTCTTGGAAGGCAGGTACTGGTCCATTGCACAGTTGCCATAAGCCATGAGACACAACAGGTGCAGACAACAAGGGAGAATTTGTTACAACTTCTGAATGTACTTGCTGAATATATTGAAGGCCCCCAAAGATCAATGACAAAACACCCAAGACACATATTCTAGCCCAGACATACAAAATGAAATTCTTGGCATTATGCCACTCTCTCCTACCAAGTGTATTGAATGAAGTTGCAGGGAAGTATTTTACCATTATGATACGGCACTGATATCTCAGTCTAACACAGAACAGATGGTTTTTTTGTTTGCACTATTATAAATTTGAAGTTCAAAAAGAATTTAAAGCCTTGATACTACAGATGCAACATTTTTAGAATAGTTCAGAACATATTGTTCCGCACGTGGTCAGTGCTATACAATGATGTAGGTAACATGGCAGGAATAAGGCCAGGTCTCCCCAATAATTTATCTTGAACCCAGAGCATTATACAAAGACAGCTATGGCCATGCCCTCATCTTGGCAGGATACACTGAAAAGCATCAAAGTGATGGAGAAACGTCTTGAAACTGCAGATGAAATCACCAACAAATTATGTGATACTGGCCCCTTCTCTGAGATAGTTCAAGTGCTTATGCTTTGTAATGCAGGTATCTTTGTTGCTGCGTCAGCAGACATGAAAGACCAACTCACCATCTGCAGTCCTTGTCACCTGAAAAACGATCTTCTGTAGCTGTCGAATTTAGTGTTATCTTAATTCTTGTCATGACAGCAACCTACACAACAGGTGAGAGAAGCTTCAGTGCCCCACTACGTAGATTGAAAACCTTCAATAGGCCGTCTACGGCGGGGAGGCGGCCACGTTTGCACGTGGTCTCGTTCCCAGGCTTCGGGTAAGCGAGTTTGTTTATTCGAGAAATTAGAATAGCACTATAGCTCTCCTTGAAAGCGAGATCGTCGTGTACAGCGCCACCAGGATAACTAGAAGTACGTTGTGATTTTTGAGCTAGTGGTGGAAAGTTTGTGTAGTAGTATCAAAAAGGGCGTGGTCTTAAGCAAGCAATCTTCCTTCAAGGTCTGTTCAAGCGAAAGTAGACAGTATGAGCGGGCGCACTGATCGTAAGTTGTCTCTTTGGCTGAAAACTGCAGCGTTGATTCGTAGACGTGTGTGTGTTGCCGATGTGGAGCTCCGACATTCAGATACAGGGAGGGGCTTGATTAAAGGCATGATCATCGCAGCCCTTGATGATCGTACAGTCTTAACCTGCTCTAGCGTCCTCTAGCCGGTTCTGACCGATTTGTATATATACAATGTACTATTATTCGACATGCATTTACACCATCATCAGTATATCAGGAACTCTGATCACTTGGGGAGGTTAGACTGTATAGAATATAGCTTGAGGCCTGTCGGGGACGTTTATCCAGAGATAATTATCGCTGGTTTATCACAGCGTGCGTTCATCCAGCTAATATAGCCCTAGAAAAATTTTATTCTATTTTTTATTCTATTTGCAGGTTTCTAGGGATAATAGCTGAGCGTGTTATTCTACATACTGCGTGATTATTACCCTATGCTGAACAGCTATTTCTATAAATTGACTATAATCTCATTTCAGTTAAGCCACTTACACTTTAAAAGCATAAATTATACTAGCGTCTACCTCTATTTTATTCTATTGCATAGAATAAAGCTACAAATTTTTACTATTTATGTATCCCCGCAATCGCACTGCCTTAGTTCCGCTACAGCTTCCGCTCTTAACATTTTGTTTGGGATTCTATCTGTAGTGTGATGCTGTATACAATATCTGTGCACTGGATGTCTCAAAGAAACGTGGTTTTCACGATATTCTAAGTTAAAGTTTTTAATTCTATTTTTTATTCTATTTGAGAATTTCTAGGGATAGCCTCCCCTGCCCCTTTGATTGACACTTACGTTACGCATATGAACCCGTCTTGTTTATAAAATGGTATGTTACGTTGGAAATGATCCCTTGCCGCTCTCCTATGCCCCCAGATAGAGATTTCAAGCTTGTCTGTCTTTCGGATGTTGTGTATCAGATATACAGCAATGTGTATGTGCTCATGAGAGGCTATTAATAGCCTATGGACAGAATGTTCTACATCCTCTAGGTTCACCAGTTTCCACGGAGCTGCTCGCTTTTCGGAGGCACTACAGTGACCTGGTGGGCTCCATTCAGGATCCTGAGGATCTGTCAGGGACTCTGTATTCGAAGAACATTATATCTCAGGGTGTGAGGGACCAGATACAGGAGCCCCATGGTCCGACTAAACGGAGGAAATGTGAGACCCTCATCAATGCAGTGGAGACCAGCATCTCAACAAACCCTCAAGCACTCCATGTGTTCATTGGCGTATTGGAATCAATGCCTTACATCACAGCCCTTGCTGATACAATGGTCAGCACTGTAGGTGGGTTCTCCGTGGACATTAGTGGCGAAGTTAGTTACTACATCCTTCTGTGAGGTTACATATAAGCCACCGCATATTTAATACGCTGTGAAGCTGGGAAGATAGAAATTTGTATGCATGTTATCTGGCAGCTGATCATAAGAATGGAGAATGACAATAGATGTTACAAATTGTGGTATTTTAATACGTGTACAAGGAAGTTATGAGTGTTATAGCTTTCAGCTGCATCTAACTTATTGCTTTTATGCTTGTAGTGCGACCTGGGTGGTTTATACTGGGGCATAGATAGGATAAGGGAGTGCGTGTAAGTAAGTTGTAGGACAAGTGGCGTCTTTATAGTTTAGGGGATGTTGGGGTTAAAGAGATACGCTCCTCTGCAGGGTGTGTGTGTGTGGGGGCGGACCTGTGAGCACTGTGCACAGGGTTCGTCAGGTCCGATCCCCAAAGGTCGGAGAAGGTGATCCTGTACACACCCCAAACATAGGAGCTAGTTATTTATATTTCTTAGGGAGTGAATCTAATTAAGACACCCAACAAAAAACCCAATTCAGATGAATACACTCATAAGAGTTGGTAATAATGGTTCTGTTTATCTGATGTGTAGAGTTTAATAAATTACCTATGAGGTCACCGAATGTTCAGTGCTACACTGCATCTGTTGGTACTATCACACACCTAATGATGACTGATCTGCACACCCTAATGATAACTGATCTGCACACCCTAATGATGACTGATCTGCACACCCTAATGATGACTGATCTGCACACCCTAATGATGACTGATCTGCACACCCTAATGATGACTGACCTGCACACCCTAATGATGACATATCTGCACACCCTAATGATGACATATCTGCACACCCCTAATGATGTCTGTATTATCCAATGTTAGGAGACATAGGTCTTCACAATGTAGCTAAAAGATGTGTCACAGTAGATCAAGCATTGAGATGTACATGCCCGTCATTTTCAGCCTTGCTTAACGAGAAACAAGTCCAGAGCAAGTGGCTTGACTCAGGGATTGGAGAGGAACGAATGTCACACAATGGTAGGGTAACAACTTAACATGATGGAGGGTAGAATGTGGTGCCAACATTTGCAGTGGACCTTTCCGATGAACCAGACTGTGATGATCCAGCATCTCAGGACACAACAGAATTGAGGAGACGGAAGTTGAGCTCCACAGGTTAGTTAGTGTAATGAATAAACCTCTTTTGCCTATTGGCATGGGTAGATAGCCACTGTGTTTGACTGTTCTTTCATATTCTTCTGTTATGCTGTCATATTTTGAAACAAACAAAAGGTGTGCATTTGTATTGTCTTCAAACAACATGAAAGGTTTCTTAAACATCAAACATGTGTTTTGATGGAAGTCTGACTTTCAGAGGATACAATGTAAAAATACCAGTACTTAATGTGTAATTCTTTGCAGTGATTTTGAACCACAATTGCAGAACTGTGCAGTAATTAACACAAGTAAATCAATGTTCTCTATTGGAAAGTGATTTGGATGGGGAATGGGGTGATACAATAAACCAAGGAAGCAAGGTACAGTGGAGTTTGATAGGATGCCGCAATGAAAAATTTGCAAATGCAGACATTTCTTGTCTTGAAGCTTAATTGCAAAATGTAGGACTGTTAATTGTAGCATCAACCAACTGTACCAAGTCTGTATCTTGTTTTTTGCAATTCACCCAACCCTATATCTAATATAAATCGCTTTGTTCGCTTGGTTTGTCTCACTCTGCCAGAAGTCTAAGGCGATATCAGCAATTATAGATGTTGCTTACAAAAACTCATTTTCTTTTTCTCCACACCAACGTTCATATTTAAAAATGGACCATTGTGGGTTCTAGACAGAGTGAGCACATGCCATTACAGCAATTGGAACTGCTAATTGATTTGTACCTGCTTTACTTTAGGATGAGGGTTCAATTTCAAACTGAAAATGTTTTTTTGCACCATTCATTTGAGATATCCTCTTGCTACTTAAGTGCTTACTAAGCTTTAGTTGAAAAACTGTTTAAAGTGATGCTAAATCGTGGCATTTGAGCATTTTTTTTGAAACCACATTTCCATATCTAGAAGTTGAATGGTACATTTTGATGTTCATTTCATTTTCTTATGTCGTTTGCATGCCAAAAAAAGAAGAAAATATTAACTGAAAGTGTCAACCTGATTTTCCACGAAAAGGCACATACATGTTGTATGTGCATATGTATGGTATTGTTGGTGGATGGTATGCCAATGGACAAGTGGAGGCAACACTTTGTTATCAATTGGAACAAAAACCATGTGAATCTTACATAGGACCCGCTACTGTTGGCCATAATAGTGAAACACAGTATTGTGCTTTTTTTTAGTCTGTGATGATAATCTGCAATGCCTTAAACACATTACAAAAGCAAGTAATATTTTTTGCAGAAGCAGAGGAGCGTTTAAGAGGCAGCTACTACATCCTTCTTAAAGCCCTCAATCCCAGTAACATTACAGCTCAGCTGTACAGTGCAAAAATGATTACGTCATCTGAAAGAGATTCTGTTGACAATACCATGCACAACATGGACGAGAGAAACACACAACTTCTTTCAGCCGTGGAAAGGGCTGTTTCTGCTGATCCAAGCAACTTTGCAAAGTTTCTGGGTATTTTGAATGATATTCCCACTTACAGACCTCTTGTGACAACGGGTAAACAGCTAGATAGTGCAGAGATATAGCTGTACTATTGAAATGCATGCTGATGTGCTTCAAGCATATCTTCACCACTTTTTGGTTGGCATATGCAAAGCTCATGAGCAACAATTGGGAGCAATATGCAACAGTTTTTGACATGTCAGATACGACCAAAATAATCAACTGTGTACTAAGATAGAATTCATTAGTGTAGATAATGAATGGTGATATGTGTGAAAGTGTAGATCATATTTGTGTGAATCTGGCTCACGTATCTTGTACTAACACGTATTAGATACCATTCTGATTTGTTTACCATGTTCTTGCTTGTTCTTGATGTGCCTTTTCAGTTATGGGTCTGCCTATTCAGCCTGATCCCCCTGGCAACACTTCATCATTACCTCCAGCAATGAGCACAATTCAAGGAGGTATATATTGCATAATGCCACTTGATGCATTGGTCACCTTTGCTGTTATCTACAAATCATCACATGCAACTACTTTCTATTGTAAAACCATTATTTCTGGTTTCACTTCCCACTCCATATACTTCTTGAATATTAGAAGTGCTTCAATATGCACACACATGAATTTTCTCATTTATCTGTATGAAAGTGATCCATGAATGCTATTCTTTTAGCGATCCTCCAAAGAACAGTTGGATTTAGAGGCATATGTGTGGTGGGAGCTGTTGTCTTGGTATCATCAGTGCTTTGCCTTGTATGTAAGTCAAAATGTAATGTGTCTTTCTACTGCAACACTAGTGTCTGCATACATTACATCATCAGTGCATCTGTACACAGTAGAGAGCAGTACATAGATGTGCATGTACGTAGATGATTATTGAGGATTCATCAAGTGTTGTATAACCCAACGGAATGGTTCTTATATGTTCATTATTCTGAGAGAGGGCATTGTGCGGAGCTAGCTGATCGATACAGTAGAATTATGAAACAATACTGATGAACGATACAGCATTTTAAATATCATGGATACCTACACACTACGTTTGTATTATTGGTGTGACTCAAATGGCTTACAAATGAGCAAGGATATGGATGTAGTAATTTTTATAACTGTCAAGATTACACTTGTAACACAATGGTTACTTATGGTAGCATACCACACAGATATGAAATTGTCAATACTATGTAGGTCCACTGTCTAAATAATGCAGCATACTTTTATTATTGAATGGTATCCTATTGGATCAGATAGAATTAACCTGTATGTCCGATGTTAGTATTAGCGACACCCTCACCTTGATAGTCCACGTGTGTGGAGAATGTCTGCCACTTAGTCATGACCAAAATATTTTGTGTATATCAACTGAGATGATAGATTATAATAAAAATTCAACTTAAATTGTGATAATTGTTGAAGTCTACACAACATTTAGAGTTGACAAATGTAGTTTTCCCCACCAATTTCTATTCTTCTGCATGTTCATCAAAGTTTTTCTCCATCATTATTATAGTACTCAAACCCCCTTTCTTTGAATCCTGGATCCACTCTACAAAAAAAGTTTTAATACTTTTAAAGTTAAGGTTGATTTCTATCAAAGGTGTATGATAGACTGTAAGTATGACTATTTTTTCAATTTGATTAGCATAGACAAATTACTATGTTTTTAATATTATTAAATCGTGCCAATACATTATACTTTTCTTCATTTTTTCCATTGACATAACTTTTAATCTTTTTTCTACATCATTTGCCTAATTAGTGCAACTGATACACTAAGTAAAGCATTTCATTTTGCTGACGCCCATTATGTAGTCACCGTAGTAGCACCCGGGCAAGACACTTGATCCAATCTCTCTCTACTATTCAGTTCTAAAGCTCAAAGCAGAAGGAAACACTTTCATATCTCACAAGGACCAAGAACAAAAGTTACAAGTGTCTCCGAATACTGAAGAAAAGCATATTAATGAAGCCTCGCATAGGGAGCTTTCATACAGGGAGCAAAGTTCACTTCACCAGCCTCCACCAACAGGTAACAATATCTTACCGTACAGTATTATTTTTTGCACATTAATAAAAACAATTTTATGTGCTTACAGTAGAATCATGCAGTCTAGAATTGAACCCAAAGAATCTCTTGAATGAAGTTTTTGCTAAGGTTCCTGCCAAGTGGAAGAGTATTGGCATACAGCTGGATTTGCTGGAGAGTGAATTGGAAGACATAGAATCTCAGATAGCAGGAAGTCCGAATCGTAATTTGGAAGGCTCTACGCTGGTGCTGACAAAGTGGAAAGCCTTGCGAAGGAGTCAGTACTCTTGGATTGTCATCATTGAAGCACTTGAGTCATCACTTGTGGGAGAGAATCGCCTGGCAGCAGAGCTCAGAACTAAGTGCAAAAGTAAATCATAATGTTTCTTATCAAATGATTCCATTGTTTATAACGCTTTTGTACGCATAAAATCATTGATAATTGTAACCTCCTATAGATAACCTAGAGCTGAGTTGAAAGGTGCATGCGTGAATGGGCAAATGCACCAGTGTAGCAACAATATGAAACTCACATTCAGTTAACAACCTTGCCAACTTGATAACAATAATTAAATGGTATTCCAATATTAACACTCACTTCTCCGATCGCAGTACTATATAAAAGAACTTGCTCAGATTCATCAACATAGGATACGTGGGTGTTTTGCTTGGTTGTGCAACTAAGCAGATAAAATGAGTCGAGAGAAGGAGAAGCAGCCGCAGCAAGCCACGGATGAATTCAGGTACTTGACAGACGTGAAGCTCCTCGGGAAGAGAGTGCTACCTGTAAGATGTGAACATTTATTAACCGATTACATGCGCAATAATTGCACTGAAACGCCGCAGATGATATGTGCGTACAGCTGGATAGCATGCTATATATTCAGGCGCAGTTACTGATCCAGGGGAGGGGGGGCACAACGGGCCCGTGCCCCCCCTCCCCCCCCCCCCCCCCCCCCCCCCCCTTTAGTTAGCAATGTAAACAAATGCGAGGATAGAGGGGCCCCCCCTTTAGTTAGCAATTCAACAAATGCGAGGATACGGGGGGGCCTTGCAAGCGAGATCGTGTACAGCGCCACCAAGATAATACGTGAGCTACTGATGGTATGGACAATGTTCCGCAAACCATCAGTAAACTAAACAATTACGGAACTTTTACCCATATTCATTCGAGTTGCATGCGACAAGTCGACAGGAAGTCGCCCCGTGTATGCCGACCTGTAGTGACGTAACTGACGCTAGCGGTGATGTAATCCATCCTCAGCTGCGTCCGTGGGGTCTGGGGCCGAGACTAAAAAGGGCGTGGTTTAAGCAAGGCAAGGTCTGTTGAAGAGAAAGTAGCGGGCGCACTGATCGTAAGTTGTCTCTTTGGCCGCAAACTGCAGCGTTGATTCGTATACATGTGTGTGTTGCCGATGTGGAGCTCCGACATTCAGATACAGGGAGGGTCGCTCAGGGGCTTGATTAAAGGCATGATCACATCCCTTGATTATAATACAGTCTCAACCTGCTCTAGCCAGAGATATATTATCTCTGCTCTAGCGTACTCTAGCCGGTTCTGATCGATTTATATATGTACTATTATTCGACATGCATTTACACCATCATCAGTATTTCAGCAAATTCCACAACAACTCTGATCACTTGGGGAGGTTAGACTGTATAGAATATAGCTTGAGGCCTGTCGGGATGTTTATCACAGCGTGCGTTCCTCCAGCTAATATAGCCTCCCCTGCCCCTTTGATTGACACTTACGTTACGCATATGTGTTAACCAGTTTCAACGGAGTTGCTGCTTTTCGGAGGCACTACATCTTCTATTATTTTCCAGGATTTATGGATGAAACTTGCTCTGAGAGGTGCTTGCTAAAGATAGCATTGTTGCAGTTTGACTGGAAGTCATTAGGCCGTCGATTGCTGAACACTGAACAAGATGTTAAGGACATTGATCGTGAAGAGAAGGAGGAGCAGCACAAGAGGGAGAAGGTGTTGTTGAAGTGGAAGGAACAGCAGGGATCCGGTGCCACATACCAGAAACTATATGACACCTTAAAAGAAATAGGAAACAAAGTTACAGCAGAGAGAGTTGAGCAGTTGGCTGTTGATGGTATGTTTAATAAGTAATGATGTGTGACTGGGATGCACTATTGGACAGTTTTGGATTTTCATCAGTACCACATTTAAGACAATTTCCATTAACTCATAGAACGCCAAGTGCATATCAAGTGCATATATACAATAATACATGCAGGCTCACATATCATAATCTGTGTCACCATTCTTTCAGTGCTGTGTATTGTGTTGTGCTGATTATAAAGATCACTTTGAATACTATCGTACTTGCATGCAAGTGCAATATAGATGCTGTAGTATCATATAAATGTGGGGGTGTAAGCGTGTCAATATAACCTAGCATGTATCATTGCATAAAACATACTTTTTATGAACTGGGCAAAAGAAGGAGTGAATGGCACTTAAACATGATGTCTGTGTTCTGAGAGTATCAAAGTCAAGTGAAGTCATCATCAACGAATACCAACAGCAATAACTATATTTCACCGATGAACAGAGCATCACACATAAAAACTCTTGGACACCAAGACTTGTACTTGTTACCTAGCAACACATGTTTTATACATGTTTGCATAGCATGCCTATGCATGTACAATTTTGCCTAATACTAATTATAATTACATCGTTGATTTCTTGGTTACAATGGTGACTAATGAAGCTTTTTCATGAATTGTCTGAGTCACGCTCCTCCTACCTTGGATGAAATGTTTTGTCGCCTCAACATAATTCTGGTGTCCGAGCTCTACCAGCTTGATCTACCTCCCACTCTTGACTTGATTGTGTGTGTATGTGTGTGTGTGTGTCTGTGTCTGTGTCTGTGTCTGTGTCTGTGTGTGTGTATCTGTGTCTGTGTGTGTGTGTCTGTGTGTGTGTGTCTGTGTGTGTG
This sequence comes from Ephydatia muelleri, assembly GCA_013339895.1. Lineage (NCBI taxonomy): Eukaryota > Metazoa > Porifera > Demospongiae > Spongillida > Spongillidae > Ephydatia > Ephydatia muelleri. The sequence continues at coordinate 6,652,859 of JABACO010000015.1, forward strand.
TGTCTGTGTGTGTGTGTGTCTGTGTGTGTGTGAGGGGGTTGTATATTCATTAGTAGTTAAAATGTGTCAAAATTATCTGATTCAAAGAGGTAATCATATCCAGCAGACTTAACTATGATAGATGCCTAGTGACGTTAAATGTAATGACATCAAAGCACATTGTCGCAACAGTCTTTTACATATTTCAATGTCATTACATTCAACATCACAAGGCAACATGTGGTTTATTTCAATGCTTATCGGCCCTAGAAAAGTGTCCATTCAGTGGTTAATAGTTATGACTTGAGGCGTTTCTACACTAGCAACCACAAATGGGATTGAGGGCGTGTCCACCCAAACCTGATTGATGCAGTTTGGGCATATTACACATGACAAATATGGCAGTCTCACATTGGAGTTTTAAGGGAACTGGCACATTGGTAGGCCTGATATGGGGAGTTGGATGTGCAACGACAGCTTGAGTCTTGACTGAGTTTTTGACCGGGTGGGCTCCATTCAGGATCTTGAGGATCTGTCAGGGACTCTGTATTCTAAGAACATTATATCTCAGGATGTAAGGGACCAGATACAGGACCCATGGTCTGACTAAATGGAGGAATTGTGAGACCCTCATCAATGCAGTGGAGACCAGCATCTCAACAAACCCTCAAGCATTCCATGTGTTTGTTGGCGTATTGGAATCAATGCCTTACATCGCTGCCCTTGCTGATACAATGGTCAGCACTGTAGGTGGGTTCTCCGTGGACATTAGTGGCGAAGTTAGTTACTACATCCTTCTGTGAGGTTACATATAAGCCACCGCGTATTTAATACGCTGTGAAGCTGGGAAGATAGAAATTTGTATGCATGTTATCAGGCAGCTGATCATAAAAATGGAGAATGACAATAGATGTTACAAATTGTGGTATTTTAATACGTGTACAAGGAAGTTATGAGTGTTATAGCTTTCAGCTGCATCTAACTTATTGCTTTTATGCTTGTAGTGTGGCCTGGGTGGTTTATACTAGGGCATAGATAGGATAAGGGAGTGCGTGTAAGTAAGTTGTAGGACAAGGGGCGTCTTTATAGTTTAGGGGATGCTGGGGTTAAAGAGATACGCCCCTCTGCAGGGTGTGTGTGGGCGGACCTGTGAGCACTGTGTGCAGGGTTCATCAGGTCCGATCCCCAAAGGTCGGAGAAGGTGATCCTGTACACCCCCCAAACATAGGAGCTTTTTCTTAGAGAGTGAATCTAATTAAGAAACCCAACAAAAAACCATTTCAGATGAATACACTCATAAGAGTTGGTTAATAATGGCTCTGTTTATCTGATGTGTAGGCATTAATAAATTACCTATGAGGTCACCGAATGTTCCCTGCCACACTGCATCTGTTGGTATATCACACCCTAATGATAACTGATCTGCACACCCTAATGATGACTGATCTGCACACCCTAATGATGACTGATCTGCACGCACTAATGATAACTGATCTGCACACCCTAATGATGACTAATCTGCACCCTAATCTGCACACCCTAATGATGACTGATCTGCACACCCTAATGATGACTGATCTGCACACCCCTAATGATGACTGATCTGCACACCCTAATGATGACTGATCTGCACACCCTAATGATGACTGATCTGCACACCCTAATGATGACTGATCTGCACACCCTAATGATGACTGATCTGCACACCCTAATGATGACTGATCTGCACACCCTAATGATGACTGATCTGCACACCCTAATGATGACTGATCTGCACACCCTAATGATGACTGATCTGCACACCCTAATGATGACTGATCTGCACTACCCTAATGATGACTGATCTGCACACCCTAATGATGACTGATCTGCACACCCTAATGATGACTGATCTGCACACCCTAATGATGACTGATCTGCACACCCTAATGATGACTGATCTGCACACCCTAATGATGACTGATCTGCACACCCTAATGATGACTGATCTGCACTACCCTAATGATGACTGATCTGCACACCCTAATGATGACTGATCTGCACACCCTAATGATGACTGATCTGCACACCCTAATGATGACTGATCTGCACACCACACCCTAATGATAACTGATCTGCACACCCTAATGATAACTGATCTGCACACCTTAATGATGACTGATCTGCACACCCTAATGATGACATATCTGCACACCCTAATGATGACTGATCTTCACACCCCTAATGATGTCTGTATTATCCAATGTTAGGAGACATAGGCATAGTATATCTTCACAATGTAGCTAAAAGGTGTGCCACAGTAGATCAAGCATTGAGATGTACATGCCCATCATTTTCAGCCTTGCTTAACGAGAAACAAGTCCAGACCAAGCGGCTTGACTCAGGGATTGGAGAGGAACGAATGTCACACAATGGTAGGGCAACAACTTAACATGATGGAGGGTAGAATGTGGTGCCAACATTTGCAGTGGACCTTTCCGATGAACCAGACTGTGATGATCCAGCATCTCAGGACACAACAGAATTGAGGAGACGGAAGTTCAGCTCCACAGGTTAGCTAGTGTAATGAATAAACCTCTTTTACCTATTGGCATGGGTAGATAGCCACTGTGTTTGACTGTTCTTTCATATTCTTCTGTTATGCTGTCATATTTTGAAACAAACAAAAGGTGTGCATTTGTATTGTCTTCAAACAACATGAAAGGTTTCTTAAACATCAAACATGTGTTTTGATGGAAGTCTGACTTTCAGAGGATACAATGTAAAAATACCAGTACTTAATGTGTAATTCTTTGCAGTGATTTTGAACCACAATTGCAGAACTGTGCAGTAATTAACACAAGTAAATCAATGTTCTCTATTGGAAAGTGATTTGGATGGGGATTGGGGTGATACAAATAAAACCAAGTAAGCAAGGTACAGTGGAGTTTGATAGGATGCCGCAATGAAAAATTTGCAAATGCAGACATTTCTTGTCTTGAAGCTTAATTGCAAAATGTAGGACTGTTTCATTGTAGCATCAACCCACTGTACCAAGACTGTATCTTGTTTTTTGCAATTCACTCAACCCTATATCTAAATCACTTTGTTGATGTTTCACATGGTTTGTCTCACTCTGCCAGAAATCTAAGGCGGTATCAGCAATTATAGATGTTGCTTACAAACACTCATTTTCTTTTTCTCCACACCAACACATTCATGTTTAAAAAGGGACCATTGCGGGTTCTAGACAGAGTGAGCACATGCCATTACAGCAGTTGGAACCGCTAATGAATTTGTACCTGCTTTACTTTAGGACGAGGGTTCAATTTCAAAACTGAAAATGTTTTTAAAAATTCATTTTGCACCATTCATTTGAGATATCCTCTTGCTACTTAAGTGCTTACTAAGCTTTAATACTTGGTGTCACATCAGTTGAAAAACTGTTTAAAGTGATGCTAAATCGTGGCATTTAAGAATATTTGTTTGAAACCACATTTCCATATCTAGAAGTTGAATGGTACATTTTGATGTTCATTTCATTTTCTTATGTCGTTTGCATGCCAAAAAAAGAAGAAAATATTAACTGAAAGTGTCAACCTGATTTTCCACGAAAAGGCATATACATGTTGTGTGTGCATATGTATGGTATTGTTGGTGGATGGTATGCCAATGGACAAGTGGAGGCAACACTTTGTTATCAATTGGAACAAAAACCATGTGAATCTTACATTGGACCCACTACTGTTGGCCATAATAGTGAAACATGGTATTGTGCTTTTTTTTAGTCTGTGATGATAATCTGCAATGCCTTAAACACATTACAAAAGCAAGTACAGAAGCAAAGGAGCGTTTAAGAGGCAGCTACTACATTATTCTTAAAGCCCTCAATCCCAGTAACATTACATCTCAGCTGTACAGTGCAAAAATGATTACATCATCTGAAAGAGATTCTGTTGACAATACCATGCACACCATGGACGAGAGAAACACAGAACTTCTTTCAGCCGTGGAAAGGGCTGTTTCTGCTGATCCAAGCAACTTTGCAAAGTTTCTGGGTATTTTGGATGATATTCCCACTTACAGACCTCTTGTGACAACGGGTAAACAGCCAGATAGCGCAGAGATAATGGGAGGGTAGCTGTACTATTGAAATGCATGCTGATGTGCTTCAAGCATATCTTCACCACTTTTTGGTTGCATATGCAAAGCTCATGAGCAACAATTGGGAGCAATGTGCAACAGTTTTTGACATGTCAGATGACAGGATTTCTCTATTCACATATGACCAAAATAACCAACTGTGTACTAAGATAGAATTCATTAGTATAGATAATGAATGGTGATATGCGTGAAAGTGTAGATCATATTTGTGTGAATCTGGCTCACGTATCTTGTACTAACACGTATTAGATACCATTCTGATTTGTTTACCATGTTCTTGTTCTTGATGTGCCTTTTCAGTTATGGGTCTGCCTATTCAGCCTGATCCCCCTGGCAACACTTCATCATTACCTCCAGCAATGAGCACAACTCAAGGAGGTATATATTGCATAATGCCACTTGATGCATTGGTCACCTTTGCTGTTATCTACAAATCATCACATGCAACTATGTACATGTACATTTGTAAAACCATTATTTCTGGTTTCACTTCCCACTCCTTATTCTTAGAAGTGCTTCAATATGCACACACATTAATTTCTCATTTATCTGTATGAAAGTGATCCATGAGTGCTATTCTTTTAGCGATCCTCCAAAGAACAGTTGGATTTCGAGGCATATGTGTGGTGGGAGCTGTTGTCTTGGTATCATCGGTGCTTTGCCTTGTATGTAAGTCAAAATGTAATGTGTCTCTCTACTGGCACCTGCATGCATTACATCATCAGTGCATCTGCATACATTACATCATCAGTGCATCTGTACACAGTAGAGAGCAGTACATAGATGTGCATGTACGTAGATGATTACTGAGGATTCATAAAGTGTTGTATAACCCAACGGAATGGTTCTTATATGTTCATTATTCTGAGAGAGGACATTATGCGGAGCTAGCTGAGCGATACAGTAGAATTATGAAACAATACTGATGAACGATACAGCATTTTCAATATCATGGATACCTACACACTACGTTTTTATTATTGGTATGACTCAAATGGGTGACAAATGAGCAAGGATATAGATGTTGTAATTTTTATAACTGTCAAGATTACACTTGTAACACAATGGGTACTTATGGTAGCATATGAAATTGTCAATACTATGCAGGTCCGCTATCTAAATAATGCAGCATACTTTTATTATTGAATGGTATCCTATTGGATCAGATAGAATTAACCTGTATGTCCGATGTTAGTATTAGCGACACCCTCACCTTGATAGTCCACGTGTGTGGAGAATGTCTGCCACATAGTCATGACCAAAATATTTTGTGTATATCAACTGAGATGATAGATTATAAATACAAATCAACTTAAAATGTGAGAATTGTTGAAGTCTACACAACATTTAGAGTTGACAAATGTAGTTTTCCCCACCAATTTCTATCCTTCTGCATGTTCATCAAAGTTTTTCTCCATCATTATTACATTTCTACATCATTTGCCTAATTAGTGCAACTGATACAATAAGGAAAGCATTTGAAAGTTCTCATTTTGCTGACGCCCATTATGTAGTCACCATAGTAGCACCCGGGCAAGACACTTGATCCAATCTCTCTCTACTATTCAGTTCTAAAGCTCAAAGCAGAAGGAAACACTTTCATATCTCACAAGGACCAAGAACAAAAGTTACAAGTGTCTTCGAATACTGAAGAAAAGCATATTAATGAAGCCTCGCATAGTGAACTTTCATACAGGGAGCAGAGTTCACTTCACCAGCCTCCACCAACAGGTAACAATATCTTACCATACAGTACTATTTTTTGCACATTAATAAAAACAATTTTATGTGCTTAAAGTAGAATCATGCAGTCTAGAATTGACCCCAAAGAATCTCTTGAATGAAGTTTTTGCTAATGTTCCTGCCAAGTGGAAGAGTATTGGCATACAGCTGAATTTGCGGGAGAGTGAATTGGAAGACATAGAATCTCAGATAGCAGGAAGTCCGAATCGTAATTTGGAAGGCTTTATGCTGGTGCTGACAAAGTGGAAAGCCTTGCGAAGGAGTCAGTACTCTTGGATTGTCATCATTGAAGCACTTGAGTCATCACTTGTGGGAGAGAATCGCCTGGCAGCAGAGCTCAGAACTAAGTGCAAAAGTAAATCATAATGTTTCTTATCAAATGATTCCATTGTTTATAACACTTTTGTACGCATAAAATCATTGATAATTGTAACCTCCTATAGATCACCTAGAGCTGAGTTGAAAGGTGCATGCGTGAATGGGCAAATGCACCAGTGTAGCAACAATATGAAACTCACATTCAGTTAACAACCTTGCCAACTTGATAACAATTATTAAATGGTATTCCAATATTAACACTCACTTCTCCGATCGCAGTACTATATAAAAGGACTTGCTCAGATTCATCAGTTAGATTACATAGGATACGTGGGTGTTTTGCTTGATTGCGCAACTAAGAAGATAAAATGAGTCGAGAGAAGGAAAAGCAGCCGCAGCACGCCACGGATGAATTCAGGTACTTGACAGATGTGAAGCTCCTCGGGCAAGACACGACAGTTCAATCCAAGGTGAAGAACCGTCGGGAAGAAGTGATAAAAAAATAATGTCCTCAGTCATTCTGCATTACCGCAGGCCGCGGAATACGCTATACGTGTCGTACTCACGGACGAGAGCCAGTACACTGTATACAGGACGTTGAAGGAGATAGCGCAGTTCCATGTAAGATGTGTTGCGTAATGCACGGTTTGAACATTTATTTTTAAAAACTAGTCCGGCAATATAATGGTGTACATGTATACATGTGTGCGCGAAAGAAACGCAGGAGGGGTTGTTTGTGCGGGCTTGCAATTGTGGGCTCATATAAGAGGCGAGAGGAATATGATCATACAGGTGATGGCACTGGTGAGTTGCTTAGGTCACCGTGTGGGAGTGTGTGTACATAGTGGCAGGTGTGTGTGGGGGGCGCGGTGTTTTGATTGGCGGCATGTGAGGAGTGAACCCGGTGTATCAGCTAAGTTGCATTTCGGTAATAAATGAATATTGTGTACTTAGTTACGTGCATGACATAAGTGTGCGCATATTGATATACGTATGCAGCGTATACTACTTAGCGTTGCATTATACTCATATTTTGGGTTTCCAAAACGGAAGAAAATGTAATGAATTATTAATTGCTATATATGAGTTTATTTAGATTGGTGGAAGTCAAGTGCACTGCCCAATGTTTTGCGTATGTGTAGCATGGTCGCGGGCTGCCTTATTACAGTGTGTGTGCTATATAAGCCACACACACACACACACACACACACACACACACACACTACTTTTTCATCCTTGTGGCTATGAACCTGCCTGTAGAGAGATCGAATGATCTCTAAATTATGAACGTCATAAGGGACACAGATTCAGGCCTGGCAGCCAAGTAAGAAGTTAAGTTTATTTCAAATCACAGCTTTGTTCAGCTTCTAATTTAAAATAGGTTGTTGATTAGTATAACCTCATTCTACTTTTCAGTTAACCAGCAATATTCAACACCCTAGCTATACGATTGTAGTAAGAATAATGTAATATTGCTATATATTGACTTCTATGGCATCTTTTCTTTATACTCCTAATTCAGTCCACTCTAGCCAACTATTTCCCAGTGGAGGCAGGGTATTTCAATTCTGCAGACAGGGCCTTTGAGGTCTGTCCAGTTAAGAAATCTTTTCTAGGGATACACAAATCAGACCAAGATGAAACAGTCTTTCAAAAGAAGCTGAATAAGTACCTTGCATCCTTCCCAACCTTACCTGACTCTGTCATCAAGTCAGAGATAGTGCAACAGTTCTTTAACATGAGGTCACAGGACAGAGGACTGCAGAGCTCGTAAGTTCACCTCTAAGTGTGACTTTCTTAGTGCTCAATGATTCAATTGAAAACAGGATAGCGCACTGTTGCTGAGGTTTGCTGTTATATAATTAAATCATCAAAATTGACTTGAATATGGTAGCATTTGTGCAAATGCATTATTTAGTGCAATGGTTATAAACAGCGTGATCTTTAAACTGTATTAAAAAGATCTCGCTCTGTCTACTTAGGATATCAGGTCAAATTACAAAAAAAACTCAAGATTAATTGACCAGCCAATAAAAAAAAATTGAAATTAATGATACAATATGTAAACACCATCACATGCAAGAACTAGAATCACATCCACACACCCACACACTGATTACATCCACACCTAATTTAGCTAGACACATCCACACATGCACATCTGTGTATTAGTCCGGCGTAGCCACACCCTCTCATATGGATGGAGGGTCTGGACAGTTGCCTATTCTCAGTCGCGCCAATTAGTTTCGGTTCATTAATAATTTCTACGTAATAATTTTTATGAACAGAACTAATCGGCACAACTCGAGAATAGGCAACTGTCCAGACCCTCCGTCCATACGAGAGGGTGTGGCTACGCCGGACTAATAATGCACACTTCCACACATCATACCTACACACACATCCACACCTTCACACATAACACATCCACACCTAAACACATCCACACAATGAGAACAAAGAATGCTAGCAGTACGAATGCATCAAATGATAACATTCAATGAAATGATGTCATCAACAGGGCACAACGGAACAAGAAGAAGGAAAAGATTGTAATAAGTACGTGTCATTAGTGAACTGTAATCTAGAAAGTGACACAGGATCTCGTTGCAGCTGAGAACTCCACCATCAGTGGACCCCTTAGGCTGACCTCATACTATGTGGTGGCACCATACAGCGACCCCAAAACAAGGTTCAGCCTCTTGCTAGGTTCCATTGTCCAGGTGATGCAGAAAGAACCAACAGGTGAGTGGTTGACCATGGGCCATTACTTGGTTTGAACATGGGCCATTACTTGGTTGAATATGGGCCATTACTTGGTTTGAACATGGGCCATTACTTGGTTGTATGTGGGCCATTACTTGGTTGAGTGTGGGCCATTACTTGGTTGAGTGTGGGCCATTACTTGGTTGAACATGGGCCATTACTTGGTTGAGCATGGGCCATTACTTGGTTGAGTGTGGGCCATTACTTGGTTGAACATGGGCCATTACTTGGTTTGAACATGGGCCATTACTTGGTTGTATGTGGGCCATTACTTGGTTGAGTGTGGGCCATTACTTGGTTGAGTGTGGGCCATTACTTGGTTGAACATGGGCCATTACTTGGTTGAGCATGGGCCATTACTTGGTTGAACATGGGCCATTACTTGGTTGAGCATGGGCCATTACTTGGTTGAACGTCGGCCATTACTTGGTTGAACATGGGCCATTACTTGGTTGAACGTGGGCCATTACTTGGTTGAACATGGGCCATTACTTAGTTGAACATGGCCGTTATCTGGTGGGGATTGAATGCTGGTTGTGGGGAAGATTACTAATGTTGGTGGGGGAAGATTATTAATGGGGAAGATTATTAATGTTGATGGGGGAAGATTATTAATGGGGAAGATTGTTAATATTGGTGGGGAAGATTATTAATGGGAAGATTATTAATTTTAGTGGGAGGAAGATTATTAATGTTGGTGGGGAGATGGGATGTTGGTGAGTTGAACAGAATTGTATTTCTAATTTTCATGACATCTTAAAGTGAAAGTAGCAATGGGATCAGTTTGTGCATTCAAGTTCCATTACATATGCCAGTAAGTATGTGCCCAGATGAAATAGTTAGGCCTGCATGCTTGAAAAAATAATTCATTCATGCATCTGCAAAACAAAACAAAGGTAAAAGACAAATAATCTGTTGTGCGCTGTGCCATCATCACCATCCTAAACACTTTTGTCTTTGCATGGCGCCTCACATGTTCTCTCCACTGAAGGTTGGTGGATGGTTGATGCAGGCTCTGGGTCCATAGGATGGATACCTGCATCTTATCTTGCTCCTGTTGAGGTTGGAAACAAGCAAGAGGTACTGGAAAATGAGACTCTGGTTGGACCTGAGGAAGGTAAAACGACAGAATGGGTAATTGCATGATGAAGTGACCATTAATAACTATTTATTTCAAAGTGGGTGCCCGATACATGAGCACGTCCGACTACAAGGCAACTCGAGACGATGAACACAGCTTCGTGACTGGAGCAGTAGTGAAGCTATTGAAGAAGCACATCGATGGATGGTGGCTTGTAGGGTAAGAATGGTGTTGATTACAGAAAAGGATTTGGTTTAGAGGCGTTTTTACTTGCTTTAATCAAGAAGTTCAGACTTGCAGTCATTTGAAATTTTTTGCATTCCATTTTACACTCAGATACAATGGCGAGGAAAAGCTGGTACCTGCAGCACTGTTCCGCAAGTGTGGAACACGCCAACGTTCCACATATGTGCAACAGGTAAAAAGGGTGGGGCATTAAGCTGAATAACAAGTGCTCAACCTTTTAAAAAAATACGATTCTATATAACAGATTGCAAAATTGTATGTCACCTCTTCTGCTAACACTGTTAAGACTCCAAGGAAGATCTATAATAAGAAGTAAGTGCCCATTGGTGGGAGTGCCCATTGGTGGGAGTGCCCATTGGTGGGAGTGCCCATTGGTGGGAGTGCCCATTGGTGGGAATAGTCCCCTGAAATGCATAGTACTACCTTTCATTTCAAGTCGCAACAACAAGAAGAAAGGAGCAGTGTCTGGTAGGTCACCTCTGTGTAGGTAGGTGTGGTGCATTGGTCCAATGATGCTGGCCTGTAGGCCCATCTCTGGTGCTGTATGAAGCCATAGCTGACTATGAGGGAGAACCTGGCAGAGATCAGACCACACTAACTGCTGGCTCGAGAGTTAAGGTCCTTGATAAGAAGGAACATGGTGAGGGAGGGAGGGAGGGAGGGAGGGAGGGAGGGAGGGAGGGAGGGAGGGAGGGAGGGAGGGAGGGAGGGAGGGAGGGAGGGAGGGAGGGAGGGAGGGAGGGAGGGAGGGAGGGAGGAGGGGAGGGAGGGAGGGAGGGAGGGAGGGAGGGAGGGAGGGAGGGAGGGAGGGAGGGAGGGAGGGAGGGAGGGAGGGAGGGAGGGAGGGAGGGAGGGAGGGAGGGAGGGAGGGAGGGAGGGAGGGAGGGAGGGAGGGAGGGAGGGAGGGAGGGAGGGAGGGAGGGAGGGAGGGAGGGAGGGAGGGAGGGAGGGAGGGAAGGAGGGAGGAAATGAGGGAGAGCGCATAAAGGTATGCATAATGGACACTTGCAGTATGGATAATTTTAGGAGAAGTGTGAAAACAGTACAAAACAAGATCTCTTGTGCAAAACTGTTGTGTGGATAAGGCAGTATGTATGGATACCAACACTTGTGGCTACATCTAGGTTGGTGGTATGTGGAGAACGGCTATGGAGTAGGAGGCTGGGCACCAGCCACATTCCTCAAGCCCATTCTGGACCCAGATTTGGCCAAGAGCCCAACAACCAGCCTCAGGGACTCTCTTTATTGTGTAATAACAGACTACATGGCTACAAAACCAGATGAACTGGACTTACAAGTAGGAGACAAGGTGATCATTATTGAGGCGTCGCAATGTGGATGGTGGAAAGTGAGGTAATGTAAAGTGGTGTACCCATGGCAACAGAGCTGTTCAAAGCATTCTCTACTTAGGCACAACAAATCGTCTACAATCGGTTTTGCGCCATCAATCTGCTTGCAGCCACACACAGAGGATGCAGAGAACAAAACAGACGAGGACAGCAATGAAGGTCTGGGGACTTCTGCCACGTCTCCTCACACACCAACCTTGCTGAGCAGTGTAGCTGAAGAGGATGAGCATGAAGAGGAGGAGGGTGTGGGGGCAGAAGATGGGATAGTGATGGAGGGTTGCTACATGGCAGTGGCAATGGACTTCAAGGCACGTCGCTCTGATGAGATGGATGTGAAGGAGGGAGATGTGGTCTGTGTGCTGGATGACTCGCAAGAAGGTGAGAAGGAGATGTGCGTGTATGTGTGTACGTGTGTGTGTGTATGTGTGGGTGTATGTGTGTGTATGTATATGTGTGTGTGTATGTGTGTGTGTGTTTATGTGTGTGTATGTGTGTATGTATGTGTGTGTGTGTGTATTTTGTGTATGCATATGTGTGGTGCGTGCATGTGTGTGTATGTGTTTGTATGTGTGTGGATGTGTGTGCACATATACATTTGGTTGTCCTCCAGATACCTGGTATGTGTGCCTGGGTGAGAAGGAGGGATGGCTTCCTGTGTCCATACTCGTGCCCATCAATGAGAAGCTGAGTGTTGCAGGTAAGATGATAGCTGCACACACACACTTGCCTTATATGGGCAAGACGTTACCTCAGCCACTTGACCTACCATTTTTTGAAGATGATTCAAATGCGGAACTGAAGGAGAATGTGCTTTCGATTATGAGAGAGAGAATGTTTAGTATCATGGCTCCACCCCCTGGTGCAATCAAGACTCCACCCCCTGGTGCAATCGAGTCTCCACCCCCTGGTGCAATCGAGTCTCCACCCCCTGGTGCAATTGATGCTCCACCCAGCTATGAAGACTCTGCCAATGCCACTAGCACCTAGAAGAATGTTCTTTTTAATGTCTATTCTAGACATAGTATGTATCGTGTGTTCTAAATTGTGCTGTTTGCAACTTGTGATTCAGACATGTCAACTGTCACAGATTTTTCATGAGTTGCAGATTTGGCATCCATCACACGGACTCACGAACAAACAATTGCATCTCACGGGAAATTGACTTACAGTTAATTAATGAAAATATAAAAATTGAAATAGTTAAATAAAGTAATCCAATCATGGCGGAGTGGATATAGACTCTAATTTGGACTGTGACAATGAAGAAAATTCAACCATGACAAAAGTGCAAGCTGTATCCTCTTCAGTTTTTGTCAATAGATGATACATATGCATGCCACATAATACATAACACTGCAATTAAAGCAGCAAGTGTCTTTGAAACTGCTATTAGATTAAATGTGTAAGATATGTACCGTAAAGTACCACGAATAAGCCCCCCCCCTCCGCCCCCAACAATAAAAAATGGCTCGTGTTTAAACGTGCGCATCTCTGTAACCTCGAAAGTCTCCTCAAATGTATTCAGCATTTCAGAAACAGAAATGGTACCCGTACATGATTATGTAAAAAGGTACGCAGAAGCGTTCGCGATTACGAAGATACGGACGTTTAAACACGAGCCATTTTTTATTGTTGGGGGCGGAGGGGGGGGGGCTTATTCGTGGTACTTTACGGTATATATCTAATACTGGTTTGACCAATCAACCAAAAGGATGCAAGTTCGGAAGGAGTGTTGTGAGTTTTGTGATTTGACATATGTTGAAATAGTTAAGGATGTTTCTACAAGATGGTTGAGTCTGGAGAAAGCTGTAAGGAGAATATTGTAGAAGTATGAAGGTCACTAAAGTTACTTCCTAAGCAATGAGGAACGACATGCTAAATTTATTGGTCTATAGCTCACCAATTTGAGGATCCAATGACAGAAGTCTATCTTTTATTTTATCAGTCTGCACTCTAGCCCTAGAGTTAATAAATTCCTACAACTTGATAATCCGTTGATATCAATGGAGCATGATGTGCTTCATGATATCAATGGAGCATGATGTGCTTCACGATATCAATGGAGCATCATGTGCTTCATGATATCAGTGGAGCATCATGTGCTTCATGATATCAATGGAACATGATGTGCTTCATGATATCAATGGAGCATGATGTGCTTCACGATATCAATGGAGCATGATGTGCTTCATGATATCAATGGAGCATGATGTGCTTCATGATATCAATGGAGCATGATGTGCTTCATGATATCAATGGAGCATGATGTGCTTCATGATATCAATGGAGCATGATGTGCTTCATGATATCAATGGAGCATCATGTGCTTCATGATATCAGTGGAGCATGATGTGCTTCATGATATCAATGGAGCATGATGTGCTTCATGATATCAATGGAGCATGATGTGCTTCATGATATCAATGGAGCATGATGTGCTTCATGATATCAATGGAGCATGATGTGCTTCATGATATCAGTGGAGCATGATGTGTTGTAAAGCAAGTTGGTAAGATTGACCCAGGTCCCTGAATCTGATGATGCAAGGTTGACAGACACACAGCTGGATATTGGTTTCTCAACTAAAGCTATCATCAACCAACAGACCAATGAGGGGGTACAATATGCATAGAATCAAGCAATTTTATATTGGAGTTTGATATTTTTACAAGGAAGCATTGCTTTATTGTGAAAGTCACTTACCATTAAATTACCCAGTACTACTAAATTCTTTTAAATATCAGTGAATATGTTGTGCACAGTTATCCCAAGTACCGTATTTTGTTACTAGGCATTCATTGCTTTTTCCATTTTGTCATAATCCAATCAAATTAGAGTCACTGAAACTTGAGATGAATTTTATTCCTACCAGTTGTCTGAAGATAAAGAGATTTCAATGGATGTTTATCAGAAAGCTGCAATGTTTGATGATGGGGCACAAATACAAAGTGCAAAACTGATCTTATTGGATATCATTTGGGACTATCACAGCAACAGAAAAGTTTCAGATGGTGGTCAGTCTGCAATTTCGTCTCTTAAGTGGCCCAATTGGTTTAACAATGCTTTTGAAGAGAGTATTTCCATGATTTGAAAGACCCATTCAGACCTAATCTGAATCCCATGCCCCAATCAAACATCGAGAAGCTTTATAACAACTAAGTTGACACTCCCCAACTGAAGACACTATTGCGTGTCAATTGGAGCCTACCAAAGCTCTAATCCAGGCGGCAAATCGTGCAACAATATCCACTTGTAATAAAGCTCATTTAGCAAGTGATAATTTTTTTTTTGCTGAAAGTCTTTTTTTATTGTGAGTAGTAGTAGTAGTAAATGCGTAATGAAATGACGCTGTTTTCTATATCTCCCGCAAATATATAATTAATCTCACGTATACTCACGGATAAAACAAATAAACTTCATCAATAAATGAGCCTATCTCTGCGTGATTAAAAATATGCGTCGTGTAGTCTCGTACCCGGATCATATAGACGTGAATCACTCAATCAGTATGGCGGGGTGGGGGATGATAACAAGAGACAGACTTGCCATTTCATTGAATATCGCCGCGTTTTGCTCGTGCATCGCCACATACTACGTGGACTAGCGTGGGAGGGGTTACAATCCCATGGCCACACCCATTTGACCGACGCCTCTGGAGTGGGTACGAGAGGAGTAGGTGTGGGCATGGCATGGTACCTGGTGGCAGTTAAAATTATACATGTTTAACATTCACGCACGCCGTGGGACTCGACGGGTGTGCTGCGTGCTGCCGCACATGCAAACCTAAGCCTACTTTTGGGGGTAGTGTGATGGGCCAGCGGGACACACCCCCGAGCTGGGTGTGTGTGTGCTTGGACCTGCGTGTAGCCCCGCCCGGGGTTGCGTAGGCGTATGCAGGTCCGATCCCATCCACGAGGTCACATCACTGTTGTCGAGTGATGGAGATTTGGAGGTGGCTATCGGGCGGGTGGTGGCTCAAAGCGTACTTCTTCCTAGCTGCCAGCGACCGCGTGGTGTGTAGCTTGAATGCGCATGCGTGAGGCACCTAAAGTGCGCGTGCGCTGCAGGGCGTGCTCCGTTAACCGCGTTTAACTACGTTTTAAACTTCATATATATTACAATAGTCTCGTTCCCAGACCTGACTTTTCGCGTGGTCCGTCCCTTCTTTCCGAGCCAAACTCAGAGCCTTTCGTTAACTTAAGAACGTTGCAGCATCAGTAATTTGGGAAGCCTTTAAGCGAAAGGGACCTCAGAGTGGTACTCCCAAAGCTGATAGTTTGAGTCGGTCGCGCTGCCGAAGCAAGATTCCCCGTAAGAAATCGCAGGACTGCATCCGAACTAGCTGAAAATGCGGCCAAAGAGCTCGAGTCACTATCGGAGTACATGCTGAACATTTCTGATATTGACGCTTGCTTTGCGGTTATATTACATGAAGTTGGTGAAGGAAAATCTCCTACAAATGCCCACATTATATGGTCAGCAAGATGTTTGTAGTTAGTCCCCTGCCAGTACTGCGATTTCTTACGGAAATCTTGAGCGACCGACTCAAACTATAGCAGCTTTTGGAATTCCCCTCTGAGCTCCCTTTCTCCCAAAGCTTCCCAAACTCCTGACACTACAAAGCTAGCTCTTCGCGTTGCTCAATTTGACGAAGGGCTCTGAGTTTGGCTCTGAAAAGAACAGCAGTCATGCATTTAGCGAACAAACTCTTCAATAATGTGAATAATTAAAATCATTGAAAATGGACGACAAAGCCCAATATTTGGATGAATGTTTTAGCGAACAGGTAAGCTACTATACAAGTTGGTTGTGTGTTTCTAGTGCAGACACCTCTTTTCTATCTATAACAGCTAAATGCAATTCTTGTTGGTAAAAGTATCTAGAAACTTTTACTATTTCTAAAGAGCACTTATTTGAGATTAATTAATACTCTAACAGTTTATCGCATTGAAGTTTTGACTCGGACGATCGATAGAACCGTCGACATAGTATATACATAGCGCTTTTCAGAACAATTCGTCCCGTAATGGTGGAGAAAATAACAAAAAACGTGTTTATTGAACAGGTTGCACAAACGAAAATGCCGAATAATTACGAAGTCACGTGACAACTTCCCACTTTCGGTATTTGTTGTTATGTAGTTTATCAACATAGAGCTGCAATCGGATTTGTGATACCGTTCATCGTTTTTCCAAAAACTAATGCCAAACATTAAAGTACTGAAAAAATTTATGTTCAAAGTACCACGATTTCAAATGTAGTAGCTACATGCACGTGTACGACATACCTTTAGGTGACTTTTTTGGCTCTGCTTGATACTTTTCACGTTTAGCGGTCCGTTTCTTTTCTGGTTCGCCCGACTGCTTGATGCTTTTCACAGTTTAGTACCGTAAAGTACCGCGTACAAGCCCCCCCCCCCTCCGCCCCCAACGTGAGACCCTGAAAAAAATGGCTAGTTTTGTAACGATCGTATCTCCTGAACCATAAACGTTGCGACCTACCTTTTTCAAAGTCTTGTTGTACTACCATTCCTTTTTTGAAATAATATCCTGTTTGGAATCGCATTGACATGCCTCACGAAAAATAACATACCTGGTTCAGAACAGCCATATCGTTTGAACCGCTCATCTCCAAACATGGAATTTCGGTGTATATATCGTACAAACAGCGTTCAACACATGCGGCATGTTTTTGTTCCATTTACCTTGTAATTTCTCGCAGTAAACATTAACAACATAGTCAGTCCACATCGCTCCGCCATTTCTTTTTTCCATTGACCAGCCTAGGCCCCATCCCAAACCATGTCTGCAAGACATATTTGGAATGGAAATCGGGGGGAGAGCGCTAATGAGATCGTATTCATAGCCCTGCTAAACTGAATTTCCTATTCATAGCTCGCATCTGTGTACACTCCTGTCTGCACTCTGAATGTAACTGCCGCTTCATTTACATCTCGCATTAGTGAGCTAGGTAATGTCGTGCAGACATGGTTCGGAATGGGGCCTAGGTTGGTCAATGGAAATAAGAAATGGCGGAGCGATGTGGACTGACTATGTTGTTAATGTTTACTGCGAGAAATTACAAGGTAAATGGAACAAAAACATGCCGCAGGTGTTGAACGCTGTTTGTACGATATATACACCTAAATTCCATGTTTGGAGATGAGCGGTTCAAACGATATGGCTGTTCTGAACCAGGTATGTTTTCAGACCTTGTTTTTCGTGAGGCATGTCGATCCGATTCCAAACAGGATAATATTTCAGGAAAGGAATGGTAGTACAACAAGAATTTGAAAAAGGTAGGTCGCAACGTTTATGGTTCAGGAGATACGATCGTTACAAAAACTAGCATTTTTTTCAGGGTCTCACGTTGGGGGCGGAGGGAGGGGGGGGGGGGCTTGTACGCGGTACTTTACGGTATTAGACTTTGTTCAGAGGCTACAGTAGTAAAGAATAAGGAGAGTGATTTGTGTTTTATGTCATCGCTGTGTCCAGTGCTGCAACTGACCAGTTCAGCGTTTCCAAAATGGAGACAGTGATCAAAACTGTATAGGTGTGGTACACGAATGAACAAACATCTTTCAAAGGTTGAGTGCACTTCAGCACCAATAACCCAGGATGCCTTAATGCCTGGGTCGGAGCAGTGCAATCAACTGCTGAATCTCTGCATGGAACAGAGACAGTGAGATTGCCGTGAGCTACACAGACAATAACAAGGCGCCGCGAAACAGCTACAATTAGGCTAAGTTATCATTGCGCGCCCGTTTTCTCTCCGCGTTCTTAACCGGACACTATCGAAACGTTTGCTGACACATAGAACGGTTCTGTGATTAGAATATCAATAAAAATATGATCTTCGAGTACAACAGACTGTTTCTGTTGTAGGGCAGCACAACTGTCTCACAAATAAGGGGTATTCGTATTAATGCCTCATTACCATCCAACAGTTGCAGCCCTTAAAAGTTAAAACTGTAATCATCGATTATAGTACACGTCATTTGTAGTAAATACTTGTGATAAGCAACCTAAAAACACGTCCCATGTAGGAGAAACAGTCCCACACGGGAAATCGGCGGGGGGAACGACGTAAACTCCTGACAGCGAATTTTTTAAGTGATCAAAATGTAGATAGTGATACTAATTCAACAAGAGCTCACCAAGAAACTATCACAGCGCTAGCTACTATCGTCTAAAACCTCACCCTACACCTTTTACGAGGCGTGATTCTCACATTGCAGATTGTCCGCGTGCAATGTATAGAAATCTACGGCTCACGTGATTTGTTTCCAATCACTATCTCTGGATGCACTAAGGTGATCACGTGGCACCTTGTGTCTATACATGTATATCTATCTGTCCTTCCTCCACATTTAAAAATAACATATGCCATTTGCTTGTTATTGCATGACTTCTGGAGTAGATTAAGACCATTCTAAATGTGATAATACTTTCCCGTCCGGACCTTTCTTCCAAAACCCACGCGGGCGGGCGGCTATTATCCATTATTTACATGTGGGAGAGTTCACGCGAAAATGGCCCCACGAATATTATATAAAAGTGCATCGCACGCGCATTTGAATCGTAATAACATCCGAACGGTTAACGTTGTCGGCTTACTATTTTCAACACTTCATACTACATCATTTCTCTGTGTGTAAATATACTTTAGTGTCTTGCACAAGCACAGTGCCGACAAAATAAATATTGAGCACATTAACTGTGAAATGTTCCTTTTTACAACATTTTGAACATGGACTGACGTGGCTGACTGACTCCTGCTGCCATAGTCTTGTACCCAGACCCAAAGTTACGCAGCTGCGGGTGGATTACATCACCGCTATGTGTAAGTAGGGTCTGGTGAACTGCTGTACTAAATTCTGACCAGAATTTTGGGGAACCAATCAGATTAGAGGTATGCAATAATTGCATATCATTTTTACAAGCGTGAGGTTAATTAGGAATTGTGGCGGCGGTATGTGGTGACAGGCAACAGTCTTTCTAAGGCACATGGACTGACATGGCTGGGTACGAAACTACTGCTGCCAAGAAAAGCATGAAGGTAACAGCTTGTGTATCAGTATAACGATTCAATTACTATTCAAAATTACTTGGCAGGATGACAATATTGTTTGAAGATACAGTTCACCCTCTGCAATCCCTTTTTGGAAGCTGCAGTTTAAATATTAACTACAAGACTGCTATCTTGGTTGTCTATGCACATGGTTGCTGTGTGTACAGTTGTTTTATTAATTTGATATGCATTACGAAAATAATCGCACACAAAAAAACTTATCCCACTCTTATTAAGAGTGCGCGTCAATCCATAAGAAAGAGTGACGCGCAATCTTCACATCGAGAGTGAAGGGCACAGTAGAGTGCTCTTCACTCCTAAAATTTCAAAGGCGACATTCACTCCTGGATTAGGAGTGATTTTTTTTTTTTTTTTTTTTTTTTTTTTTTACCGTGCACATTCTAGGTCGTATAAAAGCAGTTCTCAGTGCAGCTACATCTTAACTTACCGTCATCTTGTGAGGAATTACCGACGGCTTCGCGACAGAGCCCTTTTTCTACAACTTACATCTCATAGAACGTTCCATATTCACGGATGCGTAAATTGAAATAAGCTTAGCAAACAGTTGAATTTACTTTGTCATTATGTTGCCCGGTCACCGTATACTAAACGCTTCATGTTCCGTATATTATCCTCCAATGATTAATGATTTTTTTTAATTGTAATAATTTTGGACATGAACACCTTCAACACACAAAACAAACTAACAGTCCGAGGCGAGTATTTCCCCCAATCTGCATATTCGATCCAAGGCAATTTGATTCCATATCGTCGGAAATGTTTGCCTCACCATATCACCAAGTGTCATCCAGATGTAGCCGCTCCAGTGTTCCGCGCATTGTATATGAATACATGTACGTGCTTACGTTTCCCGCTTGCATTAGATTCATTTCCGCTGTATGTGTTTATATTGCGCAACACCGTATCTGCCAAGCAGAGATAATAAGGATGAACAGAGGAAAGCAACAGAAGTTACAGATCCCTCCACCTTCCAGTGACGAGGTTCGGTATCTCGTCGAAGCCAAGCTTCTCGGGCAGGATACAACGATCCATTCTAAGGTACACTGTACTATACATATGCATGTTGGGAAAACCCAGCAACTTTATTCACTTCACAAATAGACGGGCCAAAGCAGCAGCTAACTTGAAAGTCGATATTCTCCCACACGGTGGGATGAGTAAAACGCTTTTTTTTTTTTCTTTTTTTTTTTTTTTGGCTGATGTTACCTTATCTTTCACTCCACCTCAATAAATGAAACCACTTTATAAACTGTGCAAAGACAAATGAAATGAGACAAAAGAAATGATTGATTTAAAGAACCATCATTATTATAGGACAATAGTAACACCTATAGACACTAGATATTATTTACTAGCATCAGTCCTTTAAGGATCTCACGCTCTTTTTGCCAGGTGGCAGAATACGCAATACATGTTTTGATATCTGATGAAAGTCAATACACAGTTTACAGAACGCTGAAAGAAATCGCGCAAGTTCAGGTAAGCCAGTCTATAATTTTGGTCACCGACACGTCACCCTCTAGCCTCTGATAATTCAGCATTTAAATTGCTTGTTTAGAGACACGGTAACATCGCGCGTGGACTATATGCATGCATAGGAGGTTCGACCTCTTGAGCGTATTTTATTGCTAAAGGATGTACATACATGTACATGTGTATCGCAATTAGATTTAGGTTTAGTTAGTTTGCATGCTGATTGTTGGTTTGTTGTTTTGTTGGTTTGTTGGTTTGTTGGTTTGTTGGTTTGTTGGTTTGTTGGTTTGTTGGTTTGTTGGTTTGTTGGTTTGTTGGTTTGTTGGTTTGTTGGTTTGTTGGTTTGTTGGTTTGTTCACAGCAAAAAAACGCGTCGAATCAATTATTGATTTCACAACGGATTTTAAATCAATTGTTAAATCAAGGCATGATTTCACAGTAAAATCAAGTGCGCTTGATTTGCGCTTGATTTTACTGTCAAATCAATTGCGAATCAATAATTGATTTGACGCGTTTTTTCACTGTGGTTGGTTTGTTGGTTTGTTGGTTTGTTGGTTTGTTGGTTTTTTGGCTGGTTGGTTTGTCTGTTTTCTCCAAAGGGAGAAGAACCATCCTTGATGTGTATATGTACTTTACTCATATGCTCTAATTTTGCAGGCCGCCTTAGTGGCTCATTTCCCGGTGGAGGCGGGCTTCTTTAATTCCGAGGAGAAGGTCATTCCTGACTGTCCCGTAAAGAAGACCATCTTTGGCATACAGAAGTCCAGCAGCGACGAGAATGAATTCGAACGGCAGCTGAACACCTACCTGAAAGAACTTCCTGCCCTTCCTGCTTCCATTGTCAAGTCTGAGATAGTGAAACACTTCTTCAAGATGAGACCACGTGATCGAGAACATGATCAGTGAGTGGTGCGATCAGAAGTTGTTAAACGTGCCAAAAGATTATCTCCCATATGCTGATGCATGTACAGCCATGAAAGTTTCACTTTCAATTAACACTACATTACTAAAATGAATTTTTTTTTTTCATTTTCACAGACAGGGTCAAGTCAAAGGCCATGGTAATAAGAAGAAAGGAGCAATTGAGATAAGTATGTAGAAGGTCATTTGAAGTCATCTTGTTCATAAGGTGGATCTCGTTGCAGCTGAGAACTCCACCATCAGTGGACCCCTTAGGCTGACCTCATACTATGTGGTGGCACCATACAGCGACCCCAAAACAAAGTTTAATCTCTTGCTAGGTTCCACTGTCCAGGTGGTGCAGAAGGAACCTACTGGTGAGACATTGGATGGCCTTAATTGGGGTTGGGACCATTAGTGGGAAGCATATGTGCATGTCACGTATGAATGCTTAAGAGGAGGAAACCAAACCTATTAAAAGCTAATCGGAACATAGATTAGTGTTAAAGTGCATGGGATACACACACCACACATACACACATACAAACGTACAACCATACACACATACCCATACACGTACACACACATGCACACATACACGTACACACATACACATACAAATACACATACACATACACATACACATACACATACACATACACACACACATACACATACACATACACATACACACACATACACACATGCATACATACAGACTACACTTATGCTTATGTGTATGGCATATTGATGGCATCACTTTGTTGAGTATATTATAATTATAATTTCACTTAATAGCAATAGTTAATTGGTGCGACTTACATCTTGAAATGCAATATCACTCAAAATACAACTCATCCAATTCAAAACGAATGCTGAATGCGCACAAATGGGGTCCTTATCATCAAACTGCATTGCAACAAGGCAGACATTACCAACGCACATGTGATGCAGAGCAGCGTATCTTTAACACTCTCTTTCTCTCCACTGAAGGTTGGTGGATGATTGATGCAGGCTCTGGGTCCATAGGATGGGTACCTGCATCTTATCTTGCTCCTGTTGAGGTTGGAAACAAGCAAGAGGTACTGGAAAACGAGACTCTGGTTGGACCTGAGGAAGGTAAAACGACAGAATGGGTAACTGCATGATGAAGTGACCATTAATAACTATTTATTTCAAAGTGGGTGCCCGATACATTAGCACGTCTGACTACAAGGCAACTCGAGACGATGAACACAGCTTCGTGACGGGAGCAGTAGTGAAGCTGGTGAAGAAGCACGTTGATGGATGGTGGGTGGTGAGGTAAGAAGGGGCCAAGCACAAGATGGAGTGTTGCTACAGAAGTGGGGGTTAAAAGGCTAGACCTAAATCTTAATTTTCTGTACCACCATAAAGATATGACGGTAAAGAAGGTTTAGTACCAGGTGCGCTGTTTCGGAAGTGTGGGACAAGACAACGTACCACATATGTCAAACAGGTACACAGCAGTGCATACCATGGCAACTGATACATAAACAAAACATGCTTCATCCAGATAGCTCGCCAATATAGCACACGCCAGAGCAGGAACGGTCCCGCAAAAAGGGCAAACTGGTGAGCCCATGTTCATTGCATGCATGTGTAACCATTTGGTCGTATGTAGGCACAAAGAAAAGAGCAGTGCTGCTGGTAAAGGTCACCTTTGTGCTTCAGCCATATTTTTTATGACGTTGGCTGTGTCCTGTAGGCCCATCTCTGGTGCTGTACGAAGCCATAGCCGACTATGAGGGAGAACCTGGCAGAGATCAGACCACACTAACTGCTGGCTCGAGAGTTAAGGTCCTTGATAAGAAGGAACATGGTGAGGAGGGAGGGAGGGAGAGAGGGAGAGAGGGAGAGAGGAGGGGTTAAAAGATAGTGATGTATTGGGGAGGAGCATGCACGTAAACCTTTGCTTCATAGGGTGGTGGTATGTAGAGGACAGTCATGGAAGAGGGGGCTGGGCACCAGCTACCTACCTGAAGCCCATTTTGGATCCAGACTGTGACAGTATGCGCACTAAGCACAAGGACACCCATTTCCTGGTGATAACAGCATACAAGTCTATGAAACCCGATGAACTGACCATCTCACAAGGAGATAAGGTGACCATCATTGAGGCATCTCATAGCGGTTGGTGGAAAGTGAGGTAATGTCTCTTAGCATTCAGATGACAACATCACTCATAAACCTTTGCACATAGGCTGGACAGCAAGACTCAAGAGGGTTTAGTACCATCAGTCTGTTTGAAACCTTACAGTGAGGAAACAGCCTCCCAGCTTGATGCTGGTAGTGGTCTGGGCACTCCAGCACAGCTGCATTTACCAGGGGCAAGTGACCAGCTGAGCAGTGTGGAGGAGGAGGAGGAGATGGAATTTGATGAAGAGGAGGAGGGTGTGGGGGCAGAAGATGGGATAGTGATGGAGGGTTGCTACATGGCAGTGGCAATGGACTTCAAGGCACGTCGCTCTGATGAGATGGATGTGAAGGAGGGAGATGTGGTCTGTGTGCTGGATGACTCACAAGAAGGTGAGAAGGAGACGGGTGTGTGTATGCGTGTATGTGTGTGTGTGTATGTGTGTGTATGTATGTGTGTATGTGTGTGTGCGTGCGTGTATGTATGTATATGTGTGTATGTATGAGTGTGTATTGTGTGTGTATGTGTGTGTATTGTATGTTCATGTATGTGTGTATTGCGTGTGTATGTGTGTATGTGTGTGTGCGTGCATGTGCATATGTGTGGTGTGCGCACATGTGTGTGTATGTGTGTGCATGTGTGTATGTGTGTGTATGTGTTCGTATGTGTGTGCATGTGTGTGCACATATTTTTTCCTCCAGACACCTGGTATGTGGGCCTGGGTGAGAAGGAGGGATGGCTTCCTGTGTCCATACTCGTGCCCATCAATGAAAAGTTGGAAAGTGCAGGTAATGTCAGGCCTGTGCTCTTGTGTGCAATTATGTATATAATTATTAAAATTATGTAGTTCGATCGGATGCAGTGTAGTGTTTGCCAAATCATCAAATCGCAGCCATCAGATTGGTACATAAATTGAGCATACCATGTGCATGGAACTCAGAAGCGTGTATACTCATGATAGATAAGCGCCTCTTGCATCATGCTCTACGTCCCCCAGTGGCACTGCTGAGAATAAGCATGCTTTGTGCATGAAGTGGGAGGGGTGAGGGTGTGAACGCATCACAGAGGAGCATTGAAAATTCCCTCACTTTACAGCAGACGATTCACTTCAACTGCGGGAACAGCTGCTCTCGATGGAGGCGAGGGTGATTGGAATTGTGTCTCCATCTCCAGAGATATCGAGGGGAATTGTATCAGAGAGAGTACGGATTGGAACACCTTTGTAGGCATATTGGAACACCACTGTAGGTGCATTGGAACACCACTGTAGGTGCATTGGAACACCACTGTAGATACATGGGACTGTGTGTGTGCAACATTGTAAAGCTCTATAATTCACATTTATTAACAATTGAAATGTTGGGTAACAACCACGACATTTATAATGAAGCATGTCTGCCAGGTGTGCACACAGGAGTTGCTGAGCACAGGTGCACACATACATTGCAAGGGCGTACTCAAATGTGAGCAGCTCAGATCATGTGACATCTTTAGAACCACAACAATGGCTCTTAGTGATCCTGTTGATTATGGAACGTGTGTCCAAAATAGTTGTGTTTTGAAGTAAATCATTCTGGCATATGCATATCAATATTTATATTTTGTTCACAAATTGGTCATCAGGTTTCTGTAGGACAATTGCAATCTAAAAGAAACATTTGTTGTGTGGCTATCTGACTACATTTCCTCTTGCTAGAGGAGGCCTCATCAGCAGCTAGGATGCTGCTCCACATATTCTGCCAGCAATGTTGACAAATAATACTAAAGGCCTATTTAGGTGTAAGACACAAAAGTGAAAATACATATTGACTAGTCCTGTGTGTCCTTAGTGGAGACATTGGGCAATGGCATGGAAGACCTTCCACATGGCAGTCAGTTGCATTTCAATACATCATGATCACGCTAAGTCAGCCATTACAAGAGAACTCTATGGGCATTTGGGCATTCTTGTACTCCATTGCCAGAGCCATCCTGGTACTCCATTGCCAGAGCCATCCTGGTACTCCATTGCCAGAGCCATCCTGGTACTCCATTGCCAGAGCCATCCTGGTACTCCATTGCCAGAGCCATCCTGGTACTCCATTGCCAGAGCCATCCTGGTACTCCATTGTCAGAGCCATCCTGGTACTCCATTGCCAGAGCCATCCTGGTACTCCATTGCCAGAGCCATCCTGGTACTCCATTGCCAGAGCCATCCTGGTACTCCATTGCCAGAGCCATCCTGGTACTCCATTGCCAGAGCCATCCTGGTACTCCATTGCCAGAGCCATCCTGGCACTCCATTGCCAGAGCCATCCTGGTACTCCATTGCCAGAGCCATCCTGGTACTCCATTGCCAGAGCCATCCTGGTACTCCATTGCCAGAGCCATCCTGGTACTCCATTGCCAGAGCCATCCTGGTACTCCATTGCCAGAACCATCCTGGTACTCCATTGCCAGAGCCATCCTGGTACTCCATTGCCAGAGCCATCCTGGTACTCCATTGCCAGAGCCATCCTGGTACTCCATTGCCAGAGCCATCCTGGTACTCCATTGCCAGAGCCATCCTGGTACTCCATTGCCAGAGCCATCCTGGTACTCCATTGCCAGAGCCATCCTGGTACTCCATTGCCAGAGCCATCCTGGTACTCCATTGCCAGAGCCATCCTGGTACTCCATTGCCAGAGCCATCCTGGTACTCCATTGCCAGAACCATCCTGGTACTCCATTGCCAGAGCCATCCTGGTACTCCATTGCCAGAGCCATCCTGGTACTCCATTGCCAGAGCCATCCTGGCACTCCATTGCCAGAGCCATCCTGGTACTTTAGCATCACTGCAGTACCATATTTATAGTTATGGATCTAGTCTATTAATTAACAATAATAAAGATTCTCGTATCTACTCAGAGTCTGTCAGTTGCCATCCAAACCCCCGCTTCTGACAAAGTAAGTGTATTAAGCGGTGAGGTCACACAGATGTCGAAGGCTGCTGGCCTGCCTCTGGACCAGTTCTGGACAAGGACATCAGCTGGTCTTGTATGACTGTGGTCTGGTGTTAGGTTATTTCAGGCCTCAACTTTAACACTCAGGTGGGCCAACCTACACGACTCAGCTACAACATCGCGAAGTCTATTGTGGCGAAACACAGCATCACCCCCACGCTTACATGTGGAGGCATGATGGCCTAATGGATCGAGCACAGTGTCTGGACATAAGGAGCATAGTGATCCCCCTGATGTGTCAAGACCAAGCCACCACTTGATGGTCACTTGGAACTGGTCAGGATTTAAATGAAGGCCTAGACCTTCAGAAGGGACAACTGACAACCACGACGAAGCATGGGGAGATGAAATGGACAAAAGGCGGGCCCTGTCTACCAAGGAAGATGAGTTGAAGAGCTGGTTAAACTGAAAGTCGTCAATCTTGGCAGATAAGGCTTTCTGTATTGGAGGCCGCTATGCAAGGCTCTCTACTGAAACCACATCAGATGGTGAAACAGAGGAGTTAAACTTCCCAATTGCTGAGGTGAGATGCAAACTAGAGAGGGAACTAAAGTTCGAAGAACAAAGGGAAGCAATGTAAGCTGCAGCAGCATGAGATGATAGAGACCACAACCCAAGACCCTCACGACTAAGACTGAGTTGAGCCTGCAACCAAGCCTCATCAGAGGTGTCTACTGCAGTGCACTGAGAAAAACAATGGCGGACATCAAAGTCAAAAAGCTCCAAAGCCTTGATGGATAGAGAGGGTGGGGTAGCTCGAGCAAGATGGGCCAGTTTACAAAAGGAGCCACACAGCCGTAGAAGGACCAAGGCAACTTGGGCATCCTGGGCGCCCACCTCTTCTAGTTTGTGCAGCAGTAACTTAGCACTTCCACACTTGTTTGAAATGTAGTTGGAACAAAACTCTAAGTCACCAATAGGGACACCCAAAATAACAATATTGGGCGAGCTGGATCGTATTAACTCACCTCGGAAAAGATTTACATCTGTGGGGGAGAACACCTCACATTTAGAGAAGTTGACCAATAAACCAGTGGGGGACCCTTTTCTTCAATCAAAGCCAATACCTTCTGAACTGCCAAGCTCGGACCAGCCACAACCCCATCATCAAGGTACCAGTTATGGAAAGACAAATTAGCACAATTAGGGTCAGAACATATGTCCTTCACCAAGATGTTCAACACAAGGCAGAATAAAAGAGGACCTAAGGGATCACCCTGTTGAACCCCACATTCAGATGTTAATGTTCCCATAGGGTGCCATAAAATTGGATGTTGACCGTAACACCACAGAACCCAAGGGTAGAGTTCTGGGAAGTGTAGAGAGCACTCAGACAGGAAGGCCTGACGTGACACAACATTAAACGCATTCCTCATATCCAATTTCAAAACTGAGAAACCCTCATCCTTCCAGTGTCGATCGACGCATGCCCTCAAACCGTGTGCAATTTTCTCAGCCCCCATGGAGCAGGAAACCCCAAACTGATGTGGCTGGAAGAACTCGGCTGCCTTAGCTTTCACAACAGCACATAGACATTTGACAGTTAGGCGGTGGAGAGTTTCGCCCACAGCTATGGGGCGAATGTCCAAAGCACAACTATCCTTGGACTTGACTAATGCTGTCAGGTTTATAAAATGTAAAATATAAAGATGATGCCAAAGTAAAAAATGTTCAGTGGGGGACCTTTGCCTCTGCACAAGCCAAAGCTATAGAATGGTGTTGTGAGTGGGAATGAACGACCTGGTTCCTCAAAGGCACATGATTGCTGAGCGGAGTAGAGAAAAACTCAGTTTGCACCGCAAAGTAGTCTTTTCTCACTGCTGTGGGATTGAATAGGAAGGTGTGCCCTGGGATTTGAGACTCAATTCCTGTACTTTAAAACATACATGTTACAATAAAAGCAAGGGCCTTGGTCTGTGTTCACTTCATCACCATGCATACATCTCATTCTAACTATGTCAGTGCCTTCAGAAAGTTACGCTGTGACGTCAAAGAACTACCTTCTTGCTGCAGTCAATACCTGCAATGCCATTGTCAGTCAGCCAGATGCTATCTCAGTTGAAAGTGTACTTAACGTTCCATCTCGCCAGCACACACTCTCCTCTTGCATTGATGAAGCTGACTTCAGTTCCCTTTTTTCAGATGCCACTACTGTGACAAAGGTCAGATCGCAGGCTATTTCTGCATGTCAAGTCCATGCATGGCTCAGAGTGCAGCCTTAGGTCTTGAGTTGATACCTGATGAAGCACAGGTCGTCCTAAAATGGTGGCTTGGCCTTCCTTTGACACCTGATAGCACTCCATGCCCACTTTGTCACCATAACATGGGTGCTTGGGGTCATCACATGCTCACTTGTCACTTTGGGGGTGATGTTATAACCAGACAGAACCAGCTCAAAGACTGCATTGCTGATTTCTGCTGTAAAGCATGCCTTTCCCCGCAAGTTGAGAAAGGAAGTGGCATTCTTCCTAAAGACCAATCTAGAACAGCATACATTCTAGTGCCGAACTGGTCCCTCTCACATCCAGCCGGATTTGACATTAAAGTGATCAATCCACTAAATTTGCAATTTCTACAAGAAGTGGCTCAAACCAGTGGTCATGCAGCTGAGATGGGAGAAGAGGCTAAGCATTCAAGGAATGATGAGGCATGTGCCCTTAGAGAATGGTCATGTGTCCCTTTGGTTGTGGAAGTGTTTGGGGGATGAGGCAATGAAGCTACTGATGTACATGCATTCTCAACCCTCTTCAAAAAAGTAGCCACCCAGCTATGTCGACCTGCAAATGAGGTTAAGTCAATCATCTACAGTCGCCTCAGCCTCACCCTCATGAGGCAGAATGCCAGGGCAATTTTGGCTTGATGTGTCACACCAACCACCTCTTGCGACTTTTAGTTGTAGTGCTTCTTATGTATAATGGCTCATATATTTGCTAACTTGTATATTATACTGAATAAAATAGAAAATGATAATAATACTGGCCGGTTGAATCTCAACCTTGTCTGTGCTAACTCAACAGCTGTCCTCTCCTCCACCATCAAAGTTTTTTTCTACCAACTATGTGGCGTTCACATATGGGTCTTCACGCATGGGGTCTTTTTCTTGGTGATCTACCTAAAGAATGGCTGCAGGAACAAGGCTTGTACATTTGTGAGTGTTGAGCACTAGTGGCTAAATCTCACATTCGCGAAGATGTTTAGCTGGCTTGGCAGCTCCTCAAACACCGATTCCCAAGTCCTCGCACAGTACAAACACAGACTTACCATCTTTTGAAGAAGTTTGCCTCCTATCTTGCCAAACCTTGCGGCACATTCCCAAGAAGTCTCGTCCTGCTTTTGCCCTAGCGTTGTCTTTTTCTTTGAAGGCAGTACTTCACGATAACTCTTTGGACTCTTGACTGAAGTTATTTATGCTACCAAAGTGTTCAAAAAAACGGGGTGGTAGGCGTAATAACCCAACCCCAATAGACTCGCTATGCAATTTGTGGTGCAAAGGGGACCATGCGACATTATGGAATATGGCAAAGAGTCGCAGGGTCACAGAACCTTTGGCGCACACTAACACAGATGACTCTGTCCCACGTAATCTCATTGATTTTGCAGTTTCTTTGTCTCATGAGGGCATGTTTGCTAAAGCTTGTAGAATTTTAGTATCCTCTGGCCTGGCACCCAATAATGAGGATACGTGGAAGCTGATAAGGGAAAAACACCCGGAGGGGCCACTCCCTATAATCCCCGAAACAACCTCTGCACAATCCATATCCCTGAATGACGATTTTAATGTTTACAACATCCTTAAATCCTTCCCGAAGGGTACTGCAGCAGGTCCTTCTGGCCTAAGAGTGCAACACTTGTTTAGATGCGGCTTCCATTCCACTTCCCACGACTATTTTTTCCCTGCTCAGAAGGGCTGTTAACCTCTTGGTGTCTGGGAAAGTTCTCTGGGAGGTTTCTCTTGGTGGGTCCTTGACAGCGCTCAGCAAGTTAAAGCCTGGTTGTGCCCCGGACATAAGACCAATTGCTGTGGGCGAGGTTCTGAGGAGGTTGACAGGAAAATGCTTATGCGCTGTCCTTAAACAAAGGGTTATTGATTTTTTGGAGCCCATACAGTTTGGTGTGGCTTGCCCTATGGGTTCAGAAAAGGTCATTCATGGAATTAGAGCTTGTGTGGAAAAGTTTTGGAATGACAGGGATTTCTCAGTTATGAAGGTGGATTTCAAGAATGCTTTTAATTTAGTCTCCAGAGATGCTGTTCTACAGGAATGTGCAAAGCATTTCCCAGATTTGCTTCCATGGGTTGCCTGGTGTTATGGCTCTCACCCTTTTTTGTGGCACACTATGGGTCAGCTAACATCACAATCAGGTGTGCTGCAGGGAGACCCACTGGGTCCTTTTCTGTTTGCATTGGTTTTACATAAGGTTGCTGGAGCTATTAAAGAGGATACTGAGTGCAGCCAACTTTTGTATCAAGCTTGGTATCTTGACGATGGCATCTTAGCGGGCAAGAAATCTTCAATTTGTCGATCCTTGTCCCTTATACAGGAGTTAGGACCCCCTCTTGGTCTTTACGTCAATATCTCTAAATGTGAGCTCTATTGCCCAGGCGATACCCGCACTTTCCCGTCAGAGCTTAAAGTATCCCATTTGCATCATTTTGAGATCTTAGGGTGCCCAATAGGTGATTACATACATGTATACTGTGCAAACTTCATTGCCTCAAAACGTCTCCAAGCACACAAGCTGTTGCTCCAGTTGAAAGATGTTGCTGCCACAGACCCACAAGTGGCGTTAACTTTACTTCATTTGTGTGGTAGCTTTTGCAGGTTAAGTTACTTGGCTCGTTCAACTCCAACTGATTTGGTATTGGAAGCTTTCAAGCTTTTTGATGATGACATCCACCACTGTTTCATGGACTGTATAGGTTTCGCAACTTCTGATGAGGCATGGTGTCAGGCCCAGCTTGGCCCCAACAGTGGTGGCCTAGGTTTGCGCTCACTGTCCCTTCACTCAAGATCAGCTTACATCGCTTCTGTCTGTTCCTCCGGTGTTGTTGATTCTGAAGACACACACCTCACAAATTCCATTGACCACTTTAATTCTCATGTTTCTCCAATCGAGAAACTTTCTGTCAATTCCATTATCTCCTCACCCGTCAGTCAGAAGCTTCTGTTTTCTAAAGTGAATGACCATTGTTTTCAAAACCTTTTTGATTGATCTTCTCCTGCTAACAAGGCTAGGCTGCTATCAGTTTCAGCTCCTCATGCCACATCCTGGCTATCAGTTATTCCTTCCACATCCCAAGGTCTACATCTTGACCCCATTGAATTCAGGGTAGCTGTCAAGTGGTGGCTGGGCCTAGATACCTCCCAGGGCTCTCAGTGTGCCTTCTGCCCTCCCCACAGTCTGGACCCTCTTGGACACCACGCTTTAACATGCAAATGTGGGAGTGATGTTGTATTACGCCATAATGCACTCAGGGACACTTTAGTGCACTTCCTTCACCGTGCGCATGCTTCTGTCCAAGTTGAAGTTGGCGCTGGGCTCTTTCCCGACCATTCGCAGTCACGACCTGCCGATATTCTGTTGCAGAATTGGAACCTTGGGAGGCCCGTTGTCCTGGACATCTTCGTTGTCTCACTGCTAAACCCTTCAACTTTAGCTGAAGTGGGAGCAACATTTGGTGCAGTCCTTGAGGCAACGGAGAGCAGGAAACACCAGGCCAACGATGAAAAGTGTTCAGCTCTAGGGTGGGTCTCAACCCCTTTAGCAGTTGATTCCTATGGGGCTTGAGGTAAAGAGGCTTCATTGTTTTTTGCACAAGTGCTGCTCGGCTTGCAATCCACAAGTCCCTGCCAAAGTCACAGGCTTCTTTCGACCTGTTCTCCAACTTAAGCATTTGCTTAATTAGAGCAAATGCCAGAGCCATTCTCCGAAGAGTGTAGAACCGTACCTGTCTGTGTTTGATGTGTATATTTCATTTGTATTGTTTTGTTGAGTTCAATATTCGTATATACTATTATTAAAATAAAAATTATGCTATTTGTTAAGTTGGGCATGAATAAAGTACTTTCTTACAACTCTGGGTGTTGTATCTATAAGTGTGTAACTACATATCAGTCATTGAAGTGCATGCATGTAGACCCTTTCCTCTACTGGTCCCAAAAATGAATTGTGGCCTAAATCTTAGTCCATACTGTTTTTCTATCAGTAAGTGTATTTCATGACCTCATTAATCATACTTGTCCATCCATACCTGATTAAAACCTTACTACTTGGGGTTTCTGACTTAATTTTAATATCCTGATGAAAGGTTGGATCAGTTATAGTCAATTGAATCCCAAAACAGGCATTATAGAAGTGTTACTGTACCCTTACAAGCAACCTGCATGCAACTGTATGCACCATTAAAAGTAATATTGGGTCAAAAATATGATGATTTGAACTGCAGTAAAACTAATTTCAACAGCAAACTGTCACTGACCTCATCCATCATGCCCGCCACGGGACACCTCCTCCTCAATATTTGAATAGATGCTGATTTCATGCACTGCCCTCCGATTGTTCAATCACAACTGGGCAAGGGTAGCCTACTACCACCCCAACATTTCCTAGACGCAAACAAGTTGAAGCGAAGTGCATATCAAAGGGATGACCATTATTTTCTCTCTTTTTAAAAAATGCGGGTAACAGAACACTCTTATGATTGAAGACATGCTTTCAGATATCACACATGAATGATTTCTCCAGTTGATCCAGCGCCATCATCACTTTGGTTAGGTTGCCCCTCAACTTTGTCTGGGGCTTCAAGGAACAGTGGAGTCTCTGACGCTTGGTTCACATCTGGTGTGGTGTCGTGGGATGGGGATGTTTCACTACAAAGCTGACCAAAAATACGAACCTCAATAGTTAAGCAGTTCACTTATGAGAAATAACTTACAAGTGATAGAGATAATGAAGCTTTTCTCTGGCTGTGGGAAGACTTGGTTCTCCTTAATCTCCTACTCAGTCCAGAGAGAGGCATCAAAGCATTCTTGGGATAGTAAACGAATCCAGGGAGTGCAGACATCCAAAAGCACAGTTCCGAGTGTTCCAGTACCAGGATCATGTTTGGGGACAGCTTTACTATATTCAAGAAGTCATGCATGTCTGCAACAGTCAAGGACCTCAGCTGCTACCAAGAAGCAAAAGGATAGATGCACACCCATAGACATATAAATAAAGGGGCATAAATCAACACAGCACACATACCAAAATCAGTAATTTATATGCAATGCTTCACAGACTTGATTTGTACACATATGTAATACATTTACCAGCAGCAATAAGCCCACACTTGGGCAAGAACAGGGTGCATGATGAGCGTATTAGAAAGGATACAGGCATAGCCAATAATGAGTCCTGCCAGGTTGGCCGTCACTGAGAACTCCCAGTAGCTCATTGCATAGCTTACAGCCAGAAGCAGCCATGGGTACAGCATCTTCGGTATGGTGAACAACCCAAAGACATTGTGGTTCTTGCCCTTAGTCACACCCAGGGCGAGAACCAGTATTCCGAATAGAATCCCGGAGAATCCGGGTAAACAGTTGTCCAAAACGGGCGGGTACACGAAAGAGATCACGTATTCGAGAAGCATTTGGATGAACGCGCACATGATGCTGAATACAAGTACGACATTGAGAAGGTACCAGGTTCCCAACTTCCCTTCCACCGTTCTGCCCACCGATGCTAGAAACAACACGTTGATGACGAGATGGAATGTGCTGGAGTGAAACGCTCCATAGGTGAACAATCTGTATACTGAAAGTAAGGGGGGGGGGGGGGGGGGGGGTGAACGAGGAGGGAAGGGGAGGGCACTGTATTACTCGAAGAGCCACAGTGCGTACGTGCCTTGGTAGTTGTGAAGGATGGCGGACGTGTTCAGGCACACCGTCGATACCTCGAAGAACGACATGGTGGCCACGGTGTACATGGCTACAAGGAACAACACCGTGCTGAACGTGGCCAAGGTAAAGACGTTGAACCACTCCACAGCCCTCAGAGGGAGGGTCATCAAGAACCTGACTGCACACCTCACCACGTTCAGAGCGCGTCCTAGGCAGGTGACAGCGGGAAGGAGTGCTTCTTCGCTCCTCTGGTCGGGCAAACAGCAACCCTGTTCGGACATAACTTTTTAAACTATTACCTCTTGTTATAAAATCAGCACCTGAAGGGTTAACACTTTATATTCACGTAATAACAATGCGCTACGGGCAGCTCGTAGTGGGGCCAGCAGGAAGCGGAAAGGTAGAACTGGGTTTGTGCGTGTGTGACCTCGTTGAACTCTTTACCTCGGCTCTACGTGTAGTCTACGTACTGCAGCACGGTCGCGAAGTATTGCCAAGACGCGAAGAGAGCGGTGCACGTGGTCAACCTGGACCCTGCGGCAGAGTACTTCGACTATCCCGTTGAGATTGGTAACCAAAGAAAGGAGATATTTGTGGATGTCTTTCGGACGTACGTCACGTGCTTTCCCTTAGACATAAGTGAACTTATCCGCGTGGATGATGTGATGGAAGACGAGGATCTGAAGCTAGGACCGAACGGGGGACTAGTCTTCTGTATGGAGTGAGTCACGTAATGGCTAGCATATTGCAGTGGGGTTACTGGGTATGTGGTATGGAGTTCGAGTTATCAGCTAGGCGGCACAGTGTATGCAGTATGCAGTATTGAGTTTGGAGACATTGTATGCACGTGCGGCTGGCTTTATGTATCCTAGTGGCAAGCATTGATCAGAATCAACCCCCACATGATGTCTAGTCCAACTTGTACACAGCATGTATATTTTACTTCCATGGTGTGTTGCCACAATTTGTAAACAGAAAATGGTGGGCATTAATACACAAATTAAACGTTAGGTAACAATCTATGTGTATTGCTGGAATATCTCAGTTGTGAGCTTAATGCAAGCACCTATGATGGCTGCACTTTGAAAAATGACTGCATTTATGCATACAACTGAAATTCTTACTTAATGTTCACCGCTCTGTGATCTGACATGTAGGGAACTTTCCCAGTAACGTTTCAATTATGTACCTTGATTCTTGTACCCAGTGGTCTTGTACCTACCCAGTGGTCTTGTACCTACCCAGTGGTCTTGTACCTACCCAGTGGTCTTGTACCCAGTGGTCTTGTACCTACCCAGTGGTCTTGTACCTACCCAGTGGTCTTGTACCTACCCAGTGGTCTTGTACCTACCCAGTGGTCTTGTACCCAGTGGTCTTGTACCCAGTGGTCTTGTACCTACCCAGTGGTCTTGTACCTACCCAGTGGTCTTGTACCTACCCAGTGGTCTTGTACCCAGTGGTCTTGTACCTACCCAGTGGTCTTGTACCTACCCAGTGGTCTTGTACCTACCCAGTGGTCTTGTACCTACCCAGTGGTCTTGTACCCAGTGGTCTTGTACCTACCCAGTGGTCTTGTACCTACCCAGTGGTCTTGTACCCAGTGGTCTTGTACCTACCCAGTGGTCTGTGCATAATCATTTTGTGGTTTGTATGCAATAAATAGTTAGTTTATTAACGATTTATTTGCACATCAATGAATTAAACTCATCTTTGCATTCACGAAGTAATGATTAATTGTATTTAAAAGCAACTATTCTTTCTATCGATGCAATTACTTGGTTGCACATTGCGACTTACCTCAGTAAATCTTTTGTAACCAGATACTTGGCTGAGAATATGGATTGGTTGGAGGAGCAGTTAGGTGATGATGATGATGACTACTTTCTATTTGACTGTCCAGGTACTGTAAGGAGGAGGAGGAGGGATATTGGGGGCATGGAGGAGGAGGAGGAGGAGGGATATTGGGGGCATGGAGGAGGAGGAGGGATATTGGGGGCATGGAGGAGGAGGAGGAGGGATATTGGGGGCATGGAGGAGGAGGAGGAGGGATATTGGGGGCATGGAGGAGGAGGAGGAGGGATATTGGGGGCATGGAGTAGAGACCTCATTGTAGATGGCCCTCATCCCAGAATGCATGTTGTGATTCTTTGAGGGGATGGGGCAGAGAGTGCAGGAAAAGGGTGTGTGTTTGTTACTAGAAAGACACTGGGAAGGGGAAAGTACCTAAAGATTCGAAACCACTTGCCATGTTGTTGGCCTATGTAGCTTTACGACTAGCATCGTGTCACTGCACCCCTACCTCCACCCTCCTACATCTCCACCCTCCTACATCTCACCCTTCCACCCCACACCTATGGTGTGAGCACCCCTTATGCCAGCACCTGACCTTTGAGCATTGTCGTTAACACGTCCCCATACACAATTACTACACATGTACACGTTTCATGTAGCATGGCCCACAGAGTTGCTGGCTTGACATTGTGAACTGTTTCAGAATTTATTACGACCTCATCATCGTCATCATTGTAGGGCAAATTGAGCTGTACACACACATTCCCGCCATGAGGCAGATCGTGGACACACTTCAGAACCGCTGGAATTTCAGGCTGTGTGTGGTGTTCCTGTTGGACTCGCAGTTTCTGGTTGAGGCCTCAAAGTTCTTTGCTGGGATGATGACCGCCCTTGCAACCATGGTAACGCTGGAGCTCCCCCACGTGAACGTGCTCTCCAAAGTGGATCTGCTGGACGCCAAGGCAAAGAAGGAGCTTGATAGGTGGGAGGGGAGACCCAACCCACTCCTTGTCACAGTCACCTGCACATCCTGTCCTCTCCTCCCTTTATCACCTCTTCCATCTCTGCCCCTTCCCTCACCCCTCCTTCCCTTCCCTTCCTCCCTGCTTTTCCACAGGTACCTGGATCCAGAGAGCTCAGATCTTCTCAGTGAGCTATCCAAGACCACAAACAAGAAGTATCACAAGTTAAACAAAGCCATTGCAGCCTTGGTAAGGGGAAAGCTCTTATCTCGCAACCATGTGTCCATATCAATTCATGGACATCAGAGGCATAACATAAATAAACTACCGTACTGTTCCTGAATATTCATGCATGATCCAATCTTCATGAAAGGGTATCATGAATGCGTCACGGTGTAAAATCGAAGGCCGTTCTATCACGAAAGTCAGATCACGATCATAGTAGTTTGCCACATGAATTATAAAAAAGGTTAACGTAGTTAGACATAGTTAATTGTGGGGATTCCTCCCCCAGTCACGTGTTCACACTACAAGCCAGGCAGTTAACAGTTACCCTTTTAAAAAAAAAAATTTTGACGTTACAAATATATCTTGATAACTACGTATGGGATCATTTCCGCGAAAAGGGACCTAGCGCTTACATTATAAAATTTCCACTGCGTGCAATAGAAATGTAACACTTGCATTGAAATGTATGGCTATTTAAAAATTCAGTGCCTTACAGCTCCATGACAGATACTCCGATTCTCAGTGTGTAAGAAGCAATGTGTAGGGGACATTTCAGACTTACAGAATATTAATAAATTTGAAATCTTGAAAGAACATGTTAGGTCCCTTTTTGCAGAAATGATCCCATATACTAATGAATACACATATACATATGCATAAAAGTGTTAATGAATGATGTCAGATGACTCATTTTTAAAAGCATCCATGATGATGATGATGATGCATGATCTGCCACACCCACACCATGGGTGGAGGTGGACACACTACCTTTCCCCACAGGGGATGTGGCACATGCCAAATGTCAATCCTCTTATTGTCACTTCTCTCGTAAGGCACAGTTTAGTGCTGTGATTCTAAGATTGTGATCGATAGATTTGCGGTTAATAACTGGTGAACGGTTTCATGAATAATTGGGTCATGTTGAATTAAAAACTGCTTGAAAACGATCACAAAATATTTGAGATCATGAATATTTGGAAACAAACTTGTATTTGGTAATATTTGGTATGTACCTGATGATGATGGGTACTTGACTAGTAACTTTGATAGTTAAGTGCTAGTTTATTGGAAAATGATTAATTCTTGATAACTAACATTAATTAGCTATTTTGTAAATTAAAATGTTACATAATTGATTATCAAGCTAATGAGTAGTTTTTTGGTTAATAGATTGATGATTACAGTTTAGTGCAGTTCATGGCTCTGGATATCAGTGATGAAGAGTCAGTGACCAACATTGTGCTGCAAGTGGACCTGGCTATCCAGTATGGGGAAGATCTGGATGTCAAGGTTCCTAAGGTGAGGGACGTTTAACCCCTTGGCAACATTGCATTCCCCCCCCCCCCCCCCCCCCCCCCCCCCCCCCCCCCCCTTTCTCTAGTTGGAGAGGGATGAAATGGGTGAAGATGACGATACCTTTGATCTCATGTCTGAGAGAGACTAGCCCATCTGTTGGCAGTTGTGTGTGTATGGTGTTTGTCCTTCATTACTGTCTGTACCTAAGGATCACTATAGACATTTACTTTTGTGTTCAAGCGGTTTGAGTTTGGAATGCATTGCACAGTACTGGAGTGTGGAATGCATTGCACAGTACTGCAGTGTGGAATGCATTGCACAGTACTGCAGTGCAGAATGCATTGCACAGTACTGCAGTGTGGAATGCATTGCACAGTACTGCAGTGTGGAATGCATTGCACAGTACTGCAGTGTGGAATGCATTGCACAGTACTGCAGTGTGGAATGCATTGCACAGTACTGCAGTGTGGAATGCATTGCACAGTACTGGAGTGTGGAATGCATTGCACAGTACTGCAGTGTGGAATGCATTGCACAGTACTGCAGTGCAGAATGCATTGCACAGTACTGCAGTGTGGAATGCATTGCACAGTACTGGAGTTTACACGTAAAGTGGTCCGTTAGGTTACCAATGAGTCGAATTAACACTAGTGATGTAAGTTTAAATGCAACTCGATGTAAGTCACTCAACAAAGGCCTGCAATTGGGGGGGGGGGGGAAGAAAACAAAGCACAGCCAATTTACACTGAGACGTAACTTACATGCGAATGCGAACTACCACAGTGTGTGTACAGCATCAAGGACTTGGTACATTTGTTTTGTGTTGCTAAATAGGATGATAATCTCATCTGCAGCACTGGTTCCTCAGGCACCAAATGACTCCCATATAAGGCATGCACATCTATCTCTCACATATATGGGGCATGCACATCCACCTCTCCCATATAAGGCATGCACATCCACCTCTCCCATATAAGGCATGCACATCCACCTCTCCCATATAAGGCATGCACGCCCACCTCTCCCATATAAGGCATGCACGTCCACCTCTCCCATATAAGGCATGCACATCCACCTCTCCCATATAAGGCATGCACGCCCACCTCTCCCATATAAGGCATGCACATCCACCTCTCCCATATAAGGCATGCACATCCAGCTCCTTCCATTTAGCCTCAATTTGTTTACTGACACTATATTTTGTAACCCATACAAATGTGGACTGTTTATATCACAATACGAATTCTACAATGAATTAGTGGATTACCTGTTACGCAATGCATTATGCACAATCATGAGTATGTCTTGTGCAACTTTTGGATTTGTCATTCAACATCATGGAATAAGATGAAGAAGCCATTAACACCACAAAATATGAGCAGTATTAGTAGAACACCTCCTCCTATTGGGCCTCCAATGATTGCAGTATCAGTAGAACACCTCCTCCTATTGGGCCTCCAATGATTGCAGTATCAGTAGAACACCTCCTCCTATTGGGCCTCCAATGGTTGCAGTATCAGTAGAACACCTCCTCCTATTGGGCCTCCAATGGTTGCAGTATCAGTAGAACACCTCCTCCTATTGGGCCTCCAATGATTGCAGTATCAGTAGAACACCTCCTCCTATTGGGCCTCCAATGATTGCAGTATCAGTAGAACACCTCCTCCTATTGGGCCTCCAATGATTGCAGTGACAGGATACTGAAAATAGTACATTTTGTTATGATATTCCGTGGCATGTAAAACTGATGCAAATATACTCATAGCATACTGGATAGTATAATATTCAAGTTAAGCCAAATATTTTAATTTGACCACTATCATCCTTGTCCATAGTTGACAAGCATACTTCCATGAATTTGTACTCATCTCTAATTCTGTAAACGAAAAGGGTATTGGGTGTGGCCAGATTACCGCAAGATCGGGCCACGCGCAACTAAGGACATACCGTTATTAACTCGAATATACAAACTGCATTAAAGACAGACACCGTACCTACCTCGCGATAATGAACGCGGCATTTCTCTGCAACGCTAAATAGGTACATGCAGGAACTGATAGAATGGCTTACTTCTTCGGTGTTATAATGGAAGATGGAGGTAAAATGGAAGTGTGCGAACACCGCCACAAACGTTACTGTGTTAGTACGATTCAGCGAGCAGCTGTGACAGCCACGAGTGTAGAAAACCCATCGGTGGCAATGCCTGACGCGAGCACTGAGATATTAAAGCTCGCTGTCTCCAGGTAATAAATAGTAATGTTACGCACAGTGCTAAATGTAAATTTGTCATCTTTGTCTGCGGTGACAGAAACTACAAATGTATCCATCCTCCGGGCCATAGTTGTGCAGGAGAAGGGTACAATTTTTTTCTTTCACCAGGCAATAGCATAAGAGGATACGCATCATTGCCTGCAGGGATTGTGTAAGATTCAATTATAAATTATTCGCATTTCATTAAATACCTGGAGTAAATTCAATGTCCGATGGACGAATATTGTACTTCCAATCCGCGACAAATAGTTTGACAAGTGCTGACAGTGCAGCACTGTACTGCACAGTACTCGATATTCGTGGCCAACCTCTCGAATATCCCACCTCTTGATTCCAATGTCTAGAGGATAACAGCCTGGACTCGCCCCATTGAAATCAATTGCACAAGTGAGTCGTTTCTCGTTTCCAACCCCTCAAATATATCAGCTCTGCGTAAATTTAGGTTGTCCAAGTCAGACTCTGAGAGATGATGTTTATCAATATCTAGTCTTGT
This sequence comes from Ephydatia muelleri, assembly GCA_013339895.1. Taxonomy (NCBI): domain Eukaryota; kingdom Metazoa; phylum Porifera; class Demospongiae; order Spongillida; family Spongillidae; genus Ephydatia; species Ephydatia muelleri. The sequence continues at coordinate 6,695,005 of JABACO010000015.1, forward strand.
ACCCAGACCAACATTACGTAATGGTTGGTCTGGGTACGGGTTATTTACGTTCGCACGTGCGTATTCGTTCCTGAATGGCTACGCCTTTAAAACCGTGGGAGCGTACTAGTACAAGGAGAAGCGTGCCCACCAGCGGCACTTCAGAAAGGCCTTCAGACGAAATTCTAGTGCCCCGCGGAGCTCCCACCATTCCCCCTCGACCCCCTCTTACAGCCCCCACTTCTTCGGGAACGAGCACTTGTAGCGTGTACACCCCAAGCTATGCCTCATCGTATCCCATGACCCGATACCCCTCCTACGGCTACCAGCCGTACGGAGGGGGGTACAGTCAGTATGGCGGTTACGGTGGTGCAGGATACGGCACCAGCTACGGCAGCACAGGGTACGGCAGCCAGCAACCCCCTCCAGCGTTCGTGCGTCAGGCCGAGGAAAGGTCGAGAACCGCGTTTCAGTCGGTGGAGTCCGTCGTGGGGGCGGTGGCCTCCGTCTCCATGATGCTGGAGTCCACCTACTTCGCGGTCCACAGTTGCTTCCGCGCGCTTCTGGGCGTCGCCCACCACTTCGACACCCTGAGGAATCACGTGTGGAGCGTCCTGACCAGCATCGCCCTGCTTAGGAAGCTCCGCCTCTTCCTACTGTGGCTGCTGGCCAAGCTCCGCCTACGACGCGCCTCCGCGGCGGGAGAAACGTGGGAAGAACTGGTTTCTGCACAATCCCAGCAACAGCAGCAGCCAGGTCAAGGGTCTGCCGTCCTGTGGCCCGTTCTCACCTTCTTTGGCGTCGTGTTTGGGGTTCCCTGGTTGCTATGGAAACTGATGTCCCAAGTGGCGCAGCCTGACGACCTGCCAGAGCAGCAGAGGGTGTGGCAACAGCAGGGGGAGGGGCAGCTGACGGCCAGGGCCCTGTACAGCTACCAGGGGGTCAGGAGTGATGAGCTAAGCTTCTCGGCAGGGGATGAGCTCACAGTTGCCCCACAGCAGCTGCAACCCCAGCTCCCCGGGTGGATTTTGGCGGGGATGAACAGGCAGTCTGGGCTCGTGCCTGCTAATTACGTGGAGATCCTTCCTGGAAGGTCACCCAGTGGGGAAGTGGGTCACAAGGTGCAGGGGGAGAAGAAGAAGGAGGAGGAGGAGGGGGCATCGCACCGTACAATAGACGAAGAGAGTAGTTTGACAGATTAATGGAAATTGGAAAGCACTGAGGTTGGTTGTGGTGCATACGTGTATGTAATGATTCATTGATAGCACAAAACACGCACGCATGCATGCAATTCAAATGTTCATTTTTGTAAGCCCTGCTGTTATGTGGAGGCATGGTCTCTTTCTGCGTTCTCTCCGTGACATACTGTGTGTGGCACAACATTGTATGATAAGTAAATTACTAGATAAATCCAGGGTTAAATCATGACATATTGGGTTTGGAAATTGACACAATTTGCTCACATAAATTTGCTGCTTCTGTGAAGCGCTCAAATATTCTTATCCAGATGTCTTGGGCATCTTTGTTTGTCAGGTGAGTAGGAGAGAACGGTCTTGCTGCAATGTGTTCCTCTCCCACACTCTCAGACACACTGGCGTGCAGTTTGAACTAAGAGGGAGATGGTGGACGGGGAAGGGGGGGGGGGGGGTTACCTTGTCATAGCTCTTGGCCCTACCAAAGCAGCATGATGTCTGCTACCAGTGAAGCTGCTAGTCGCCGATAACTGACTAGTGATGATGGTTTTCTGGGCAAAATAAAATGTATCATTTTCCTACTGATTCCCCATCCCCACCTCTCTTCCCCCAAAATCCGCCCCACCTTTGGTCTGGTGTCCCTTACAAGGGGTGTGGCCACAGCGCTCAGACTATTTGTCTCCGATAGACTGCTGGCTGAGTGCTCGACTATAGGTCCCAGGGACTGCAAGAAAGAAGATTCACTGTGAACCCTATACGACCAGTTTTCCACGTGTCTGTATCATATCCGTGAATCACCCCAAATGTACAGATACCATTGGATACCATTGGAAATCATGTCCGCCTTACGGCTGAATCACTTCCATTAGGTAGAGTAAAACTGGCCATGCAGATGACGACCAGTGTCCATCTTACCCTCCTCGTTGCCTTTGCATTCCTTGGTGGAAGCTCAGAGGCCTCTCCTCTTGGCTGGTCAAAATGCCTCCCCTATATATATTGTCCTCTTAGGTGGGCTGGGGAGGAGAGGGAAGGGGCTTACCCGAGCCAGGGCTGACTCCAACTGCCGTTGTTTCAGTTTCAGTTCTTCCTCCATTTCTGATATCCTCCTGGTACTGAAAGGGGTGGGAGCAATGTGGTGGGACAGAAATGGATAATGACTAACAGGGCAACTCTGTCAGTGGAAGTCATAAGAGAGTGTGAGGTGCTAACGGGTGTCATTTGAGGCTCCGATGCCCTCAACACAGGGTGACGAGTGTCAGATGTCCCCGCCTGTGGCCCCTCCCTCCTGTCTGATGGGCCAGACGTAACTTGGCCTCCTTGTAAAATGGCAGACAGTGTAGGCAGAAATCTGTGTGCAATCTGTGGGATAGGGGAGTCAGGACCAGGAATGTGCTTCAGAACACAGGTGGCATGCGTGGTGCACAACAGTGAATAATATTACCAGAACTGTATAGTCTATTTGCATCTTTTAGTCTTTTTGTAACTGTTACAAAACATCTCTCAGCACCTGAATATGTTTATATTTAGGTACCGTAACTAAATACACATGCAAGTTACAAAGAGCTGTAATGATTCACAACCCATTTCACTACCTCTTTCTGGAATTGCCAAACAGTAAGTTGCTGAGAATCTTCCATAAGCACCTTCTCCAAGTCTTGGTGCTGACATCGTAACAAGGAACAAATGAAGCACTGTTTGTGTTAAACATGCTGTCTGGTAATAACAGTGGACAATCGATTGTCTGCCTTGAAATACCATGCACGTACATGTATATACACACACAACATACATATAGCATTCACGCACAGACACCCACATGTACGAACACAACACACTTCCACACAAGTACAAAACACAAGCATGCCTTACAAGAGTGCAAGACATCAGCTTCTCTCTCAGCAAGATGAGCCACGTGGCTGTGATGTAGGGCAGGCACTGATAGCCCATGGTGTCCATACCGATGAAGCACTGATCCCAAATGAAGCACAGCACATCCATGGACACATCTCCTACCAGGGCAAGGCTAATTGTCATTCTGGGTATCCTAAGGAGTTGAGGCAAACCTACCTACAAACATCCTTTGAATAAAAGGCTGAATCAGGTTCTTCAGTCTCTTTCGTGCAGACCCTGTCTCACGATGTAGCATCGAGGAGAGGAAGTGGCGAAGGGAAGGGTCCTCACTGGAGAGAAGGTGCTTCACTTGGGTCTCAAATTCATCCAAAGCTTCAATGGCTGCCTAGGGAGGTTTTATTTAAGGTGAAGAGGAGGGGGTGGGAGAGGGATGGGGATGTGGAGGAGGTGAGAGGTAGGAGGTGGGTAATATGTAAGATGTATACTCTGGCTCCCATTTACATTAATTATTATCACCTAGACCTAACCTCCCTGCCTCATCAAAGCAGCTGCATTCCCCCCCCCCCCCCCCCCCCCCCCCCCCCCCAATCCCCTCCCCCTGGACTCACAGACTCATTGGAGGCAGACATTGTCATTGGGCGTATCCTCATGAAGGTCTCGTACTGATCGGCTATGTCGACCACCAGGTGGAAGAACACGCCATCCGAGTCGTGACTGTGCCTACCCAGCTCCTCCCTCCTGGCATACAGGAAGGGAATGCAGATGAGGAGGTCGGCGTCAGTCAGAACGTTAGACGGGTTGGCTCTGTGGGAGAGCAGCGCCACCCCTTTCATCACCTTGAGCACTCCAATGGAGTCCGACAGTGCCGCGTACACGGGCTTCGACCGCAGTATCGTCTCGCAAGTCTGGCACAGCCTCGTCTCCTGTGCGCTTCGTTCGGGCAGGAGTCCGTCCGGGGCGGCAGCGGAAGAAGTAACGGCATCGTTGCGGCCGACACGGCGGCGGGCGGGCGTCAGTCGCGCCCTCCACGCCGAGCTCCGTACGTCGGACGGCAAAGGGTGGTTAAGATATCTCTTCAGGTGGTCCACGAGGTTGGGCCAACGCTCCAACAGGTGGCCGCAGGCTCTGGAGGCGTTCTTGGCGGCATCTCCCGACAGCTTGCTGCCGCCTGCGTCCAATTCGCGGATGCAAAAGGTGCGGTCTACAGTCGAGGAAATTTTCGCTCTCATGTCGCGGTACACATTGGTCTCCTCCAAAGCCTTAGTCGCCTTTGAGAGTGCGGCGACTTTGTCGTGACTGGAAAGCAGCGAGAACGCCGTTAACTCCCCGTGGCCGCATAGGTATTGCGCCTGCTCGAGCTGCATAAGGAACTCCCTGTTAAGCTCCCTCCACTCCGAAGAGGAAACTAGCTCGTCTGTCACTTGCTTCAACCTCGCCTGCGCTACATCCATTCCTGCACGCCAAAGGGGAGTGGCTCCGATGGTTAGGGTGCACTTTGGCGGGAATATTCTAATTCGAACGCACCATAACATCCTGCTATTCGTATGAAGTGTGTAATTCCAGGCCGCTGCATTCGAGGTAACGTGCAGGCAATTAATTTTACCTTTTAATCGTGTTCCTACATAGCCTTTGGCAAGGCTATACAATGCCTGTCCAAAATTGGAGACGAATTGTACTTCGAAGCTACTGCCGACGGGGTGAGTGCCGCGGAGAAGCGCAGATACCCGTGCCCTCATGGAGAAAAAAAAACAACCTTGTAGCTAGCAATGAAGACAGTGAATCCGGCCAGATCCGCGTATGCCTGTTTTATTTTCAAGAAGGCATTTTTCCACGTGTATCAAGACGGAAGGGATGCGAGTAGTGCCGAAACGCTGAAATGCAAGATTACGGTCAAGGTTAATTTGGCGCCTTATAGGCTCCATTTTGATTTTACCTGAGCATCATGCCACTCGGTTCTGTACAGTCGTGCACATCCGTGTTCAGGGCTCTCCCCACACTGGAAAAAACCGTGGACCACTGCAAACTCACATTGAACCTGGAAGAAAACAAGCTGGTGTTTGTGTTCTATTGCAAACATGGTAAGCAACCTTGCTCGACGGTCACATTCGGAAATCAGCCCGCTCTGACACTAAATTGTGACAGAGCCGACTGGTCAGAAATTAAATGTAATTAAGTTCGAGTCAAATTATCTTTGTGATATGCATTATGTATAAACCTATTTGCTGATGCACGTGCCACATAGGTATTGTCAAAACACATAACCTAGGCTTCCAGGAGTGTGAGGCACTCCAGGCTGTCTATTCCAAGGATCTCTGTCCCAACAGGATAATTGGCAATTCCAAGTTAGTCAGGCCAGTGTATCGGATGGTAGACACTGACTCGTTTGCGTCGCTAGGGTGCTGAGTGATGTTGTCTCCAATTTTCCGTCAAACCTGGAGGAGGTGACCCTGGTTGCAGAGCCAGACAAAGCAAGGCTCCGCAGCTACACAGATGACGATGGTGGTGGTATGCTAGCATGGCATGTTAAGACCCCCCACCCCCTTTCCCGCCCTGCTATCCTACATGCTCCCCACCTCTAAATTTCCAAGCCTTTCCATAACCTTGTATAAAGTCATTTTCATAACTGGATTTCCTCCCCATTTTATAACAGAAAATACAAGGATGGCTGTTTCTGAGATCAGCCTTGTGGCAGCCGAGTTTGACGACTATAGAATAGGGATAGACACATCTATCACCTTCTGTCTCAAGGAGCTTAGAGTGAGTTGTGCAATGGGAGACGTGTGTGGAGGGTGAGGGTGATGGAGGAGGTGCAAAGCAGGTATTAGTTTGGTTTTCCCCCCATCATCTTAAATTAGGCTGTACTGCTTTTCACTGAGGCAATCAACCACGCCTTGTCTCTGAAGTTTGAGACTGCTGGAAGGTGAGATGTAAATACCTTCCAACATCCCAGTTCTATATAAGTGATGTGCTGTCACATGGCAATTCTTCTATGTGTCCTAGACAGTCCCACAGTGCCTAAAAAAATAAAGCCAGCTGTATTACATAAAACTGGGAAGAAATTATGGCCTAAACAAATAATTAATATATTTAACTAAAATCAACATTAATAATGAAGGTAAATAAATTTATAATCAATTACACACAACAAAAAATTATGACATATCTACTACATCTTTCTTGCTTATTACATTTTATTCAATTTCAGTCAGATAGTGTGTAATACAAACAATCATTCAAGATTGAGTTACCACCCCATATTCAAGTTACAATTTATAATAACACTTCATTTACTTGGCTAAAACTGTATCGTAATCTAAAATTAATTCCATCGCAAAGTTATTAATGGTCAAACATTTGATTTCAGGGACTTGATTATGAGTAGTTTTGCGTATTAAATTATTGTTTACATAATCAGAATTTGAACTGGTTATTAGAGACCAACACCCACTGTTATGTGGTAAATTTTCCTTCATTGTGGGACACCCTGTATAGTCAGTCATACTCAGCTGACCACTAGGCATGTATAATACGCTCCCCCCATACTCATACTAGCAGCCTGGCAACCCATTTGTGCACTAGCACACTGTCACTGTATTATCCTACACGCACATGTGCACACACACACACATGTGCACACACACACGCATGCACACGCTAGGCCAGTTGTAATCAGTATTGACGACTGCTCAGAGTATCAAGCCGACTTTGTCCTGGCCACACTGCTGGATGCACACAACTCCACATTGTCACAGGCACAAACCACCTCCACTCCTCGTCCACGACGGACAGAAGCCGAGAGCTCCAGGGCTCACCACACAGTCATGGAACCCTCCTTTGTTGAGGATGAGGAGGATGAAGGGTCAAGACAAGTGGCAGAGCCTAAGAGAACAATTGGAAGAGGTTCAAGAGCAAGAAATAGTGACTTAACCAGTCAAATTGACATCCCATTTCCCTCTGAACCCATGAACGAGACCAATATCCTATCACCCCCTAGGCTTTCAAGCAGGGTCAATTTTCCTGAGCCCCCGGTGGGCCAGAGCAAGATCAATGTCCCCTTGCCCCCTGATCCCCTTCAATGCAATGACTATGAGATGCTAGAAGCACCTGGAAGCAGTCGTGACATTGCAGGCGATCGTGTGACATCGAGAGCTGGGTGGGAGGGGGAGGAGGTGGGTGACCTCACAGATGCTTTGTTTGAAATGGAGAACAGAACTGATGTCTGTGAAGGAGGCATGTTCTGGGGGATTCCCCATAAAGAGGGTGCCCAGTCCAACAGGGTTGTCGGAGGAGGCGGCAACGGTGCCTCAGGTCTTCTGGGCCGCAGGAAAGGTTGCAGGGAGACAGAGGCAGAACAAACAGCAGGGGCAGCTGATACGGGCAGAGGTAAGGATATTGCAAGACTGCAAGGAGGGTTTGTGAAGTTGTGATGGGGTCAAGAGGTGGATGAAGTTAGTGTAGCAGTGAGTGTTGAGTGAGGAAATGAGATAAGGACATGAGTTAATTAGAAGCGTCCCCATAGTCTTATTATTTAAATGAATACTTGTACCCATCCAATCCATCCAGTCCCTCTATGTACCCCTCCCCTCCAATGAGTGTATTTGTGCACCTTTATTGCTTGCATCCTCTCGCCACCCACATCGGACATAGCTGAAGATGAAGCGGCAACAAACCAAAACACCAGCATGGCTGAAGACAGCCTGCTCGGCCAATCAGGGATAATCCCAGGCACACCTCCCGCAAAAAAGGTTAGGGTTATAATGCTATCTGTTCACGTACACCATTCACTAAACTATCTGCACACAGTACAAGTCACTGCTGTTTGGTATGAACATGCTCCTACCAGACCAGAACACTTCGGAAATCCTTGCACCTGACTCTGATGAAGACGATTGACAAACATACACACATACAGTGTACACCATTTGATTATGTAGACTCCACCCCATCTATCTCTTCTCAATCATTTTAAACTGTTTCTTGCTGAGTCGTTTTAACTTTTTGCTATTGGTGATCTGAGGAAACAAATATCATCACGGTGACAATGTAGTATGCAATGTGTAGTACTTTTTGAACAATCTCAGCCTTTTTCTTGTTTTCCTCTCTGCGCGCTTTGTGCTCCTCTATCCGCCTCTTCTTTTCCTGTAAACAAACGTGACCTTCAACACCACACGTCTGCGTGCCTCTTTGAGCCGTACCTCTTTTTCCTTCTGTTTCGCTTCTTTTAACTGCTGTTGGTACAGCTTGAGAATTTTCTTTTCTTCTCGTTCTTTTTGTCGCTTACTCCATGGTGTTTTCAGAGATTTCAAGGCTATCTTACTGTTAGATCTTAATTTTTAAGTTACAGGGATGTTAGAGCATATTCCCTGTTGAAATACATGTCTTACCTTGTTCCGGGTGTTCTCCAAAACCTTCCAGATTTTGGTATCCCTCGAGGTACTACTTCTGACATCGTGTATCAATTGAGCATTAATTGGAGTTTGTCATTTGTAATTGTTAATTAACGTTCCCTAACAACATGGCAAGCACCATTCGTAACCAAGAGCAAATCGCAGAGCCAGTTATGTACAGGAAGCAGCACCTCATTCCAGGTATACGAGACAAAGAATAAGTTGCATTATTGAACTGCTTGGTTTGGTGTCTAGGTACCGAAATAGTTACAAGCCTTCCCCTCCAAGTTGCGCTGTATTTCAACGTTCTCTACTCTTGCCCGTGGTTTGTGGGTTGTGTTGTTGCGCTTGGAAGCAAGGTGGGCCTATTCAAAACAGGTCAATTAGCTCACCTGTACACATGCATGGAGGCTGGAGACACACACACACACACACACACACACACACACACACACACACACACACACACACACACACACACACACAACTGGTATGATCTAATTAACGTTGAACTCCAGATTATATAGATGGAATGCATTTCAAGTTTGAGCACTTATTTATTTCCAAAGGCCTCGCACACCAGATGCTTCCAGGTCTTACTATTGGTCCAATGGTTGACTGGCTAACCTGTGCTACTGCTCCCCATTGTACGCGCTTGCACCAAATTCAATATTACATAATCCAGTCTGCATAACCATCCACACCCACACGGTCCAGCCTCACTGCATTTTGTTCACTGCAATGACTTCCCTCTCATCCTCCTCCCCATTCTCTTCTTTACGTCTTGTGTGTCTTGTAGTAGTTGAGCATTGCAGTATTGGTCATGTCTTAACACGCACATGTGCAGTGGGCTATGTACATGGGCAGTTGGGCTATGTACATGGGCAGTTGGGCTATGTACATGGGCAGTGGGCTATGTACATGTGCAGTGGGCTATGTACATGGGCAGTTGGGCTATGTACATGGGCAGTTGGGCTATGTACATGGGCAGTGGGCTATGTACATGTGCAGTGGGCTATGTACATGGGCAGTGGCTATGTACATGGGCAGTGGCTATGTACATGGGCAGTGGGCTATGTACATGGGCAGTGGCTATTTACATGTGCAGTGGGCTATGTACATGTGCAGTGGCTATTTACATGGGCAGTTGGGCTATGTACATGGGCAGTGGCTATTTACATGGGCAGTTGGGCTATGTACATGGGCAGTGGCTATTTACATGGGCAGTGGGCAATGTACATGGGCAGTGGCTATTTACATGTGCAGTTGGGCTATGTACATGGGCAATGGCTATTTACATGTGCAGTTGGGCTATGTACATGGGCAGTGGCTATTTACATGGGCAGTGGGCTATGTACATGGGCAGTGGCTATGTACATGGGCAGTGGGCTATGTACATGGGCAGTGGCTATTTACATGGGCAGTTGGGCTATGTACATGGGCAGTGGCTATTTACATGGGCAGTTGGGCTATGTACATGGGCAGTGGCTATTCACATGGGCAGTGGGCAATGTACATGGGCAGTGGCTATTTACATGTGCAGTTGGGCTATGTACATGGGCAATGGCTATTTACATGTGCAGTTGGGCTATGTACATGGGCAGTGGCTATTTACATGGGCAGTGGGCTATGTACATGGGCAGTGGCTATTTACATGTGCAGTGGGCTTGTACATGGGCAATGGCTATTTACATGGGCAGTTGGGCTATTTACATGGGCAGTGGCTATTTACATGGGCAGTGGCTATTTACATGGGCAGTGGCTATATACATGTGCGGTGGGACAACCCTTTGGGAAGTGTGTGCATAATCTGCCATTTACCGGTAGTTTAACTCCTTGTATCCAATAGCAGATGTGACTCATCTGTATTGCCTGTTCTCCCCCACATGTAGTATGCTGCTTTGGCCTACTACTACCAGTTTATATTTGTCATTATTTATGTCATTATGTTTGCGGTGGAAATTCTCCGGCTCTATCTTGGTTACGAAGGCAACCTTAGAGAAAAGGTATGTTCCGTTCAGCCGTCTGTGGTTGCTGTGTTTATGTGTTCACGGTTCTGCTCAAGCAAGAAGCATGCATGAGAAAGCATGCGATGCAGTCCTGCCCTCCACCCTCTTCCTTGTTAGCAGCTTTCATAGGTAATGTGTGCCGGTTCTGCTCTAGTAAGAGATTGTATGGTGCATGATGCACTAATTGTTCCCGTCATCAATGACCTGTGATAGCATTCACACACACTCCCTCACTCCACTGACCCGTGCATGATACGCCCATCTGCACAGCTATTGGTGGTATGAAGGACCGCCCCCATCCCATCCCCCTTGATTGTAGTAAATGATTTCAAGGTGTAACAAGGTCAGTCTCGCAAGCCATTCAGCCAGGTCCTGCCAATAGATTTTTCCAAAAGTTATAAATGAGGGGGGGGGGGGGGGGGGTGATTGATAAGTATGTTCACAAAAACTGGTGTGGATAGTTGTGTTCAAGTCACATTTGGTGACTTTTATTGATGGAAATGTACTATACTGTTTGCTTCTAGTCAAGGAGATGTGTTGCATGTGTGATGTCTAGTGCCAAATATAGGTGGAGTGTTGGATAAATCTCAATTTGCAACTTATTATATTATTTAATTAAAAATAAAATTAAACACCTTGATATGTATTGTTGTTGAGCTACTGCCCCAATCATTTTTGTCTTGTACACAACATGTTTTGAGGTCACCTATGGTTTGTTCCCATTGCAGAAGCCACATTAAGGATTGTTGTCGGCCGTTAATAGTTGTGTTTTGGCATTTTTTATTTTCCTATTGGCTAGTAACAAACAGTGTGGGAGATGATAGTCTTGTGGCAGGCAGAGTGGAACCTCCCTCTGTATGTGTGCCACAACTCTCATCCCACCTCAGCCCGCATATCCAAATGTTTGGTCTCATTTTGCTTCCCTTTCCCCGCCCTCCCTCTCCCCACAGGTCCCGGAGCTTGCAGGGTTCTGGCTGCTCACACTACTGCAGACACCCCTGGTCCTGTTTGTTATGGCTAACACAAACACCATCATACTGCCTTTGGATGCGGCCATCAATGTTCCGTTGCTGGCGTTCCTGCTGGCCCAGCTGTGTCTGGGGTTCAGGGCTCTTCAGCTGATGATAGGTGCCCAGGCCGTCAAATTCTACCTCAGCCAATTCGCCCCTCAGGATGGTGTTGAAATGCGGTCCAGATAATGGCCAAAATGGTCCGGTGTTGAGAAGATCCACCCCTTGCCATGTCTGCACTAGCCCGCCCCTTTTGAGTAGCACACCCATGATGAACACTTGATAGTGGCTTGATCCGATCAATCCACTTGGCCCTGCAGTTGAAAGTCGTCTGGGATGAAGGGCATCTGTCAGGACCATAAATGCCTTTGTCATGTCCTGCCAGTAATGTAATTTTCTGAAGAGGATGGCATTTGAGGTGGATAGATGAATATCTGTAAGCAGAAGAGTGATGGGTGCTTTTTGAGGTGTACTCTCCCACCATATGTTTTGTGGTTTTGATTTTGTTGTGTGCCTTATTCGACAGTCTTGTTTTCTCATGCGTTTCTGTGTATGCAAGTCTCTCGCGGTTGGCACCCTTTATATGATGGCCGTGTACCCCAAACTCTGCGGCCTGTCGTGGTGGCGCAATGCATGTGTGGCTTCTTTGCCATCGGCTCCACTGCCCTCGCATGTTGTTGACATAATGGGTGCTCTATCTGATCTGACATGAAATAAAATATTCTCATATAACAACAACAACAAAGTACAAGTCACATTATATACAAGTCAGTAATATTTTGCAACACACCACTGGAACAATTATTACAAGACAGAACAACAAATACTAGACTTTGAATACAGATACATATGTTTACGAGTACAGAGCATAATAAGTGTTTCTGTACACCTGTGACAACTGCAATCATCGTTCTTGCATAAGTGATTAAAAAGGTTGCGACATATTGGAGACTCAGGTTCTATTTCGTTTGTTTAGAATCGGGCTGCCGTCTGTTAGGAAACTTGTAGTTGCATTCTAAGTGCCATGCATTCATCCTTGTCAATATGCAATGAGTTTGTCTTCACTTCAATCTCTTCCCTCAAGCTGTCTTCAGTCCTTGTGAGAGCCTTGAGGGTGCATCCTGACTCTGCCAGTTGATTCATTAGCTGCTGCATGGAGGTCTGGATTTGTTCCACTTCCTCTATCAATCCATACTGGACTGGGTCTCGGACCAACTCTTGGTTTGGTCTCGATGCTCTGAGCTTTAGACGAGTCTGTGCCAGCTGAAGTGGTCCTTCTTTGGCTTCAAGTGTCGTCTTAAGTAGCTCTACATTTTCTTCCATAGCTTTAGTTTCTTCAAGCACCTAGGCACGAAAGACAATCCGAGCGTTAGCTCATGCGTAGTACTGAAACGTAGCACAGAATGCAAATGGTTAGACCACAAAAAGGCCAGAATGCAAAACCGTCGCAGCTGCCACCTCTGCTTAGTAAAACACACTGTAGCAACTATGAATATGCAACAACCTTCCTACCTTGTGGAAGTGCTTTTCTAACGCTTCCTTCGCCGTGGAGATCTCTCGGATCCTCTTCTCGAAGGCAAGATTTACAGCAGCTCTTTGCTGCATTAAGTCTTGCTTAGTCTGATCCAATACACTCACAACGATCCCGCGAAGAGTTACAGAAGCCGTTCTTTCTTGTTCGGCTTTCGATATGTTGTCATTGGAAAGGGTTTCCCACTGCTCAGGAGTGATGGAGCTGAAAAATAAAGGCAGACAGACGAATGCTTAATTATTGAAAAGAAGGTAACAGGAAATAACATAATACAGCAGTAGCTACTGCAAAAAGTATCAACCGCTACAAAGGACATTACAACAATCGTAAACTGCGAAGTGAAACAAGCAAGCGGCACACGATAAAAGTCTTTATAGTTTGGCAGTTATCAATGCAAAGCGCCAAAAGAAGAAAAAAAAAAGACAGGCGGAGGGAAAGTGAGGATAAAACGTCATCCAACCTACTTGGCCTGTATCTTGACCGCGTCGTGGGCATAGCCTACTCCTGGAGAGGCCTCTGTAAAGCGAGCACAGCTGTGGTCAATATCCTGCGCACCGAGCTTGTCGTTTAGGTCCTTCTCCAATCGGTACTTGCATGCTTTCATCAGCCTGCAGGAAAGATTTCGATGCAATAAGCGAGAAGCACACTCCTTTTATATTCAACCAATGATGGCGAAAATTAAATTACGGACCACAAAGCGGGGGGTGGATCTTAAGGTTTGCAGCACTGGAAAAAAAAAAAACGGAGGGGGAACACGGGCATCGTTCAAACACCCACCTCAACTCCCACCCCCCCCCCCCCCCCCCATCTTCCCCCACTCAACCTCAAACGAAACCTTTCACAGACCAGTGAACAAACCCTTTGTGAGGTAAGTGGGCGAGGTGAAGGTTTGTACCTGATCTGTTCCACCACTTGGTCAAGCATTTGTTGAATAAGAGCTTGGATGCCTTGGATTACCTCCGTTTCCTGCACATGTTAGACATTACAAGACTTATAGGAAGATAGCTTATTAAATAGCAATAACCAACTTTGATTAGTTGGATTTCCACTTCATCATGAACATTATCAACTGAAACTCTTTTCTCTCGATACAGAAGGCACATCTGTGCCACCTCCAGAGGGTACTGTAACTTCTTGAATGACTCCTCAAGGTTCAATTTGCTTTGAAGAAGGGATTGGATTTCATCTGAGTTATCTGATAACTTCTTGCGCAGCTCTTCTTTCCAAAATTCGATGTCCCTCAATCTCTGAGAGAACTTGTGATTGACTCCTTCTTGAACTTTTCTGGTGATTGCATCTGTTTCCTTGCGTATCCTAGCGCATTCGTCTCTGAGGCGCTCAGCAAAAGCTCTTTCTTTCTCTGCTTTCGAGTACTGAAGATTGTTTGCAGCATACCATTCTGCTGGAACATATTTTGGTGACTGAAACTGTCTCGCCATTGCAATTGGCGGTTTTTATGAAAACTGTCGTCATGGAGACATAAGTCTAAATTCACGCGTAGGAAAACATTCCACATTGCATGTGTGTAAATGGATGAAGAGCTTGATAAAGTACACACTCACAACAAAGGAGAATTTTTTGGCTGTTATCTACTGGTTTCAAAGAATCCTAAATACAAAGGGCGCACCTATATCGGATACACTGTGGACCCAAAACGAAGAATTAGGCAGCATAACGGCGGATATTTAATGGGTGGTGCCAAAAAAACAAGCCAGAGAGGTCCATGGTAAGACTGTTTGTATCATAAAGCTGCTTTTGTTTGTAACTATTCATTTTTTCTGTCGAAAGGGAAATGGTGTTTATAGTACACGGGTTCCCCAGCGACGTTGCGGCATTGAAGGTGATTTTGTGTTTGCATAATTCATATTCTTGTAATAACCTAGTTCAAAGCTCGAATGATGTTGTGCAAAAACATTTTGAAACCGCTGCACGTGCCCAGCCTAACGCAGCTCTCATTCCCCCCCCCCCCCCCCCCCCCCCCCCCCCCCCCCCCCCCCCCCCCCCCCCCCAAAACATGGATCATATAGTTTGAGTGGGCATGGCAGAACCCTTTTCTTTCACGATGTCTGGCAGCCAAGGTATCCAAGCGGCAGTCAAAGGAGACTCACCTCCAACGTCAGTTCATCATTCTCTCAGTGATGCTCACCACACCACCTTGGTCCAGACTGCCCCTGACCCTGCGCTGGCTGAAGCAGGAGTACCAGGTCTACTTCCCTCCTGACAGGCCTCCGCCCCCACACATGCCTCTCGCCTACGGCCCTGTGGAGATATGCAAGAGCAGAGGAGGGGTGTCCTCTTGCAAGTCTTCTCGCAATGCTTTAGGGAGTGGGAAACGGGCAGGAAAAGAGGAGGTGCTGGTGGAGGAGGAAGAGGTGATGGAGGGGGTGGAGGAGGAGGTAGAGGAGGAGGAGGAGGTGGAGGAGGAGGTGGAGGAGGAGGTGGAGGAGGAGGTAGAGGAGGAGGTGGTTGTGGAGCAGGAGGAGATTGTGGAGGAGTTCTTGAAGTGCATGCTGTGTTCAATTGAGAATCAGGTGAGTATCTTGTCATCTGAGGGTTTGCATGATGTACACACACACACAACATACACACACACACAACATACACACACACACAACATACACACATTCATGTCCACATGTACATTGGCTATCCCCTTCCTCTCTTCTTTATATATAAGGCAAGCCCTGTACAAAGCATGGTGTGTTTGTGGTGTATTCATGCCTTAGGGAATGAGTTTGTTGGATATGTGTATTTGCAGTGTGCAGCTGTGTGTGTATTCTCTGTGGTGTGTACTTTCTGTGTACGTTTGTTTGTGTTTGCATGTTTGCAGACATGTTACAAAGGTAGTCTCATGTATGGTCTAATGTATGCATGTGTGTCTATGTGTGTTGTCTGCATCATGTGTGTTTGTCTCATCTGTTCTGCGCCTTGTTCACTCACCTTGAACCAAACCACCTCCACAGCTATGGGGTGGGGGTATGGGGGTGTGTGAAGGCCTTATGGGTACAATTGGGGGAGGGAGAGAGGCTGGGAGGTGGGCTGATGACAACAGGAAGCATACCTTCATTAAAACACGACTTCTATCAAAACCAAACTGTTCGGCTTTAACCCTCAGTCTTGCGGTCATAAAAATCGCCCCTCCATGTGCCGGCCGTAGGCAATATGACTTGTTATTTTTAGTTTGATGCTCGTTGTGGCAGGCTTTTTGTTATCAGTGCATGTGTGCATGCATGTGTACAGTATGTTAGGTGTATGTGTGTGTGAGTATTTTGTGTGTGAGTGTGTGTATGTTAGGTGTATGTGTGTGTGAGTATTTTGTGTGTGTGTGTGTATGTTAGGTGTATGTGTGTGTGAGTATTTTGTGTGTGTGTGTATGTTAGGTGTATGTGTGTGTGAGTATTTTGTGTGTGTGTGAGTGTATATGTTATGTGTACGTGTGTGTATGTATGTGTATGTAATGTATGTATGTATGTAATGTATGTATCTATATGTATTTATGTATTTATGTATGTATGTATGTATGTATGTATGTATGTATGTATGTATGTATGTATGTATGTATGTATGTATGTATGTTTGTTTGTTATGCATTGTATGTATGCATACGTATGTGTTTGCCTGAGTATATGTACACTGTATGTGTTTAGTGCACGTGTGTGTTGACTTGCACACTGTGAACCATTCTGATGACATTCCTAGTTGATTAGCTAGGTGGGGGGATGTCCTCACCTCCCTTACCTCCTCCACAACCCCCACCCAGCCATGATGCAACAAAAGGCCCTCTTCTCTCACGTGTGGTTTTGGGCCAATTTGGGTTTCGGATGAAAGCAAGGAGAAGCCTTGGAATAGCACAGCTTGCCTGTGTGCACATCTGTGAAGGGCTGGTGTGGTGCTTTATTGATTGGATGGAGAGGGTGGGAGGTGGGACCAATGACATTCCAATTCGGCAGTGTTATAAATATTGTGTGTTATTGCAACGCTGGGTACAACTATTCTCTCTCATCCATACACCACCACCACCACCACCACCACCACACACATGCAACATGCATACATACATACATACATACATACATACATACATACATACATACATACATACATACATACATACATACATACACACACATGCACGCACACACACACACACACAAATGCACATGCTAACATGTACACACACCCCTTTTTTCCATAGCTGTTGCCTATTGTTGGTTGCTACCACAAGGGGTGTTCCATGAGCTCTCACATCACCTGCCTTGCACCTCGTATCTGTGATCCCGATCAGGTGATCCCCGTCACAGGATCCTGCCCAGGGTGCGGCAGGGAACTCCTGTGGGGCGAACTCATCAGGCGGGTGAAGGCCAAAGGGGCGTGACCACAAAGAGGTGTGGCCATGGGACAACATGCCTTACTGCCCAAAGGCATTCTCGTTAGGTAGGCAGTCTTCAATTCTGGCTGCTTTAAGTGTGCATTAATTGTGATATGCTGATAAGGAGAGATCTTCTGTTGGATGCATGCTTTGTGGCTGATCTAAAGATTTCAATAAATCTCGCACTGTGTTCAGGATACCATTGGAAATTACATTTGCCTCACGACTGTATCATCAACTTCGGATAGCATGCCTGATTCAGACATGTTGTCATATGTTCCTATTGATGGCATGGGATGATTGTGTTGAGGTCACTAAGAGGTTACCTTGTGCCTCTCTCGCTGTTTTCACAGGGACGGTGGCGTGGGCTTATTGATCCGTGCAGATCTCAGAGGAGATAGGTGAGAGTGCCAACCTGACGCCCAGTTTGTGCTGGCAGTACCTCCTGATGGATTTCATGAGCTGCTAATTGCCCTGGCCTGTGGGCATGTCATCCCATATTGCCCCACATCCACATAAGGCACACACACCACAAAAAGCCATCTGTTTACTGCTCCCTAACTATTGTGTGGCCGCGCCTCCTCGTGAACCTTGTTTGACCTGCACGACGGATGTTTTCACCACTTTGCCAGCTGACCTCTTTGGACTGACCCTGTGGTCCTCTTCCCCTCCTCCCTAACCTTCCTGTTTCAAGAGTCATTTGTTGCCAATATAGTTGGTCATGTTGTCTTACTGTAGGTTTGAGCTGACGCTGTGGTTTGAGCTTTTTGGGTAAGTGTTCTGCTATACATGTATCAATTTTGACTCTGCTGTGTGGTTTACTGTTTAGCTGGGCTGATGCAGTCTGGAAGAGGGATGCAAGATATTGCCCCATGGGCTACGGATTATTGCCGTGTTATTTTTGGCGCAGTAGGAATTCTCATCCTGGCAGCGTTGTTACAGCGTAGCAATGTTTCTTCATTCAATCACTGTTTACACTCAGTACCATTTTCCCTGTGTGTACTCTATCCCTATAACTTAATAGGCAGTTTGTAAGTGCATTTGTGCCACTATTTGCCTCTGACACTTCTCATAACTATATAGGCGGCCATAAAATATACAACAGAATAGGATAGCAGAGATGCTGGGGGATATAGGATTAGTTTTAGCTATGCTATTATGTTTAATTGAATTCAGTACATTAGATTGCTGGTTTATTTGTGACACCTAATATTAATAGGTCTATGTGTGAATCAAATCGAAAGGTCAACAGATCATAGCATCTGATGCTGACTATTGGTTGTTTCCTCCTGAAGTATTATGCCACTTCTCCAATGTACAAAACTTGTGTTTGTGTCGTCACGGTTTCATTATTATCAATATTAACGTTTTAATTATCCACAATAACAGTTGATTTTATGGGCACGGTATTTCAACATTTCGCCAAATTGAGTGGGTCTCTTGTACACTTTATGTATGTGCATTTTATTGTAACATGCATAATTTTGTTAATTACCATATTTACTTAGCAGTCCATTACTGTGTACGCTGCTTTTAAAAGTCTAAGGCAAACACTCATTATACATGCAACAACAAAATGCTGATTGATAGGTCAAACATGTTGAGCACAGCAAGCCATTAGTGACAAAGTGCAAATATGTTAATAAGAAGAAGCCTCTTGCATGTTGAGGTAGTCCTCTAATGGAAGCTATAACTGCACCATAGCCTCAGAAAGTTGATCTATTGTTAATCTAGAGAGATAGAACTGATTACTTCCTTGTTAGATGCAATGGAGAGAGGAAGGGTGAGTATTTAGATGCAATGGAGAGAGGAGGAAGGGTGAGTATTTAGATGCAGCAATGGAGAGAGGAAGGGTGAGTATTTAGATGCAATGGAGAGAGGAAGGGTGATTATTTAGATGCAATGGAGAGAGGAAGGGTGAGTATTTAGATGCAATGGAGAGAGGAAGGGTGAGTATTTAGATGCAATGGAGAGAGGAGGAAGGGTGAGTATTTAGATGCAGCAATGGAGAGAGGAGGAAGGGTGAGTATTTAGATGCAATGGAGAGAGGAAGGGTGAGTATTTAGATGCAATGGAGAGAGGAGGAAGGGTGAGTATTTAGATGCAGCAATAGAGAGAGGAGTATTTAGATGCAATGGAGAGAGGAAGGGTGAGTATTTAGATGCAATGGAGAGAGGAAGGGTGAGTATTTAGATGCAATGGAGAGAGGAAGGGTGAGTATTTAGATGCAATGGAGAGAGGAAGGGTGAGTATTTAGATGCAATGGAGATAGGAAAGGTGAGTGTTTAGATGGATTATGGCAACGTCAGGTTGAAGGCTACGGAGAAAATGTAAACTCTTTTGCATGACAAGAGGGGAGATCTTGTTCCTCTAGAATTCCATGAAGGTAAACATCATGTTAATGGAAATCTCAACTCCAGTTGCACCTCTCTCGATCCATCTTAGCCACAAGTTGTATACAAAGTGTATTATGGGAGACCACACCCCACCCATCTTCGGTTCCCCATTCCCACTCATTTAATAAACATAACTTGGACTCAGGCTTGTCCTAGTCTGGTACCCAGACCCGCGTACGTCAGAGCATGGGTTAGCTGGTTCGAAGATTTTCAGTGCCTCATGATTTTGTGGCACCAATCAGAATGCAGGTATGACGTGACGTCATAATATTAATCATTAATCGCTAAAATAATGAGCAGCGAATTTGAAAGCGTTACATTTCAGCAGAGATCGATATATGATCTCTGGTTTCAGCCTCAACAGCGTAAAGCTGTGAAATCATTTGTCAAAGGGAACAATGCGCACAGCTTTTCCAGTGGTGGGGGAATTATCTAATTCTCCTAAACTAATTGTTGCACCGAAGTGTGTAGTTGGGCGTGGCCCGACCTTAGCGTTCGCAAGGTCGGGTACCAAACCTACAACTGTATACATGTACCAGTCAGATTTGTTCTGGCGTATTATACAACCCGGTCAATGAATTTTGCCTTATTATGCAATCGGCCATGAACAAGAATTATTAGTAGTTAGTTTAAACAACATTCTCTCACTTCGTCTTTCATGAGATGGCCACACATGGAGACACAACTAGTCCCGTACCCAGACCCTTATTCCCGCAGCTGCGGATGGATTACATTGCATATACATCTAAAGAAAGAATGGGACTATTCCATCGTTGTGGTTGTGTCTTAGTCTCGTACCCAGACCCTTATTCCCGCAGCTGCGGATGGATTACATCACTCTTTCCGCGTAGCGGTGATGCATCACCGCTAGTGATGTAATCCATCTGCAGCTGCGGGAATAAGGGTCTGGGTACGAGACTAAGACACAACCACAACGATGGAATAGTCCCGTCCTTTCTTTAGATGTATATGATTATCTAATGCCACTGCATGGTAAGCAGCCATTTCCCCCCCCCCCCCCCCCCCCCCCCCCCATAATCCGTGGGCGAACGTGCCTGCCTTCAACTAGCCACGGTTACTGCGAGTTGTGAGGCTTCATAGAAGCCTCGGTACACACAGCCCCGTCTCTGTGGACAACTGCACATCGAATGAATAGACAGTTGGTGATATTGACCCCGCATCGTGCATTCTGATTGGACTGCAATCCACGTTGCAGCTAGAACAAATTTGGTATAGGTTTGGTACAAGGTCGGGCTATGCCCAACTAACAGTACTGTCTGCCTTAATGAGAGTAATCGTTCGCTGTCTCCCCTCTCCTCCCTCCTCTCCACTGCATATGTATCCCCATCTCTCCTTCCTCTATCCTCTTCCTTTGTGTCTCCCCTCCTATACTCTTTCCCTCCTCCCCTGGTACTGTTCCCCTATACACTGTTCCACTATTCCTCATTGCTGGCCTGTTGCTGCTTGGCTTGTTACATTAACCCTTTACAATGTATGAAACCTGAGAATGACACGATGCACTGAAGTTTCATGCAACCAGTAAACTGATCCACACACCAACCCCCACACACCATCCACATCACTGACACTTCACACACCATCAATCACTCCAAAAACCATCTCCACCCACCATCCTCAACACCATCCCTTTGCACATCATCCCTCCATACACTGTTTCACCACACACTGTTACTCCACACACCATCCCTCCACACACCATCCCTCCACACACCATCCCTCCACACACCATCCCTCCACAACTGTCCCTCCATACTCCATCCCTCCATACACCATACCATCCCTCCACACATCATCCCTGCAGACACCGTCCTCCCACACTGTCCCTCCACACACCATCCCTCCACACATCATCCCTCCACACATCATCCCTCCACACACCATCCCTCCACACACCATCCCTGCAGACACCGTCCCTCCACACACCGTCCCTCCCACACTGTCCCTCCACACACCATCCCTCCACACACCATCCCTCCCACATACTGTCCCTCCACACACCATCCTTCCACACACCATCCCTGCACACACCGTCCCTCCCACACTGTCCCTCCACACACCATCCCTCCACACACCATCCCTCCACACACCATCCCTCCACACACCATCCCTCCACACACCATCCTTCACACACCATCCCTCCCACACCCATCCCTCCACACACCATCCCTGCAGACACCGACCCTCCCACACTGTCCCTCCACACACCACCCTCCACACACCATCCCTCCACACACCATCCCTCCACACACCATCCCTCCACACACCATCCTTCACACACCATCCCTCCCACACCCATCCCTCCACACACCATCCCTGCAGACACTGACCCTCCCACACTGTCCCTCCACACACCACCCTCCACACACCATCCCTCCACACACCATCCTTCCACACACCATCCCTCCACACACCATCCTTCACACACCATC
>JABACO010000015.1:6727179-6909679 GCA_013339895.1 Ephydatia muelleri
TTTATAAGACACGCTCTCTTAGAATATTGTAACTCCTAAGAATCTCTAAATAATGCACACTACATGATCATCGTAGCTCGTCAGCCTGTTCCGGTGACTAGTGATATGGAACTGAGTGTGATGAAGAATCGTATGGCGGAGATTAAAGCACAGATGACCAGAGAGTCTAAGGAAAAGAGAATGTCCACTATTGAGAAGGAGAAAGACCACGCCTCTATGGTAATGGACGCATGTGATCACGTCATGTGATGTCATGTGATGCTCTTGCAGAAGAGGAATGCCTTGACGCTGGGTCCTGCTCGAGGAGGCAGGGTGGAGAAACTCAAGAAGAAGCTGGAAGACCAGCAAGTGTCCTTCTGGGTGGCCTCCCCCAGCCTCCCTCTTAGGGTGTTTGGACCTGGAGGAAAGGTGCGTTGGGGGAGGAGAAAGGGGGTGTGGTGAGGGTGTCCTTCTGTTGACCTCCCCCTGAGGGTGTTTGGATCTGGAGGAAGGTGTGTTGGAAGAAGAGGAATGGGGAGGGGACCGAGGGGTGAGTATGGAGAAGGATAGGAAACGTTTTTGGACCTTCCATTAGGAATGAGAGGGAGATGGGAGGGGGGTGGAGTCCTGAGTGGGGAAGGGGGTGAGGGAGTGTGTGTGTGTAGGTGGGAGGGGAGGAGTGAGGTATAGAATGTGAGACCATGTTTAGCAAAGCATTGTTCCTGCAGAAGTACATGTTCTTGTTGCACAATGAGGAGGAGAGAGAAGGCTGGATCTTGAGCATCAAGAAACACCAGCCCAAGTGTAAGATACCTGTGTGAAATGAAGTGTGTCATGTCTTGATCGTGACAAAGTACTGCAAGACACATGTGTGTGTGTGTTGTGTGTGTGTGTGTGTTGTGTGTGTGTGTGTGTTGTGTGTGTGTGTGTTGTGTGTGTGTGTGTGTGTTGTGTGTGTGTGTGTGTGTGTGTGTGTTGTGTGTGTGTGTTGTGTGTGTGTGTTCCTGTAGTATAGTCTAGTGGTATTGAGCAAGATGTAAAGGTGTTGTATGGAGGGAGGCGTTGACATAGCTCATCTCCCCTCACTCTCACCCCACATTATGACCACACCTACTCCCACACTCCCACACACTATCCCCTTCACCTTCAGGTGTTAGCACCATGAGCATACCATTGTACGAGCTCCAAGACCTTCTCAGCAGACAGGTCATCACTGATGTGAGTGCTGTTGTTTGCACACAATGTGTATGTTCTGTTGCAGTTGCTAGGTTACCATGTTGCTTTGGCTTTAACATGTGTCCTCCTTCCTGTTTCCCTTCCTTTGTCTCTCCATCGTCCTCCCCTTTACCCCTCCCATCCTCTTTTTGACTCTCTCGTCCTCTCTTGGCCCTTCCCATCCTCCTCGTCCTGTCCTGGCCCCCCCCTGCCCGCCCCCCCCCCCCCCTCATCACTCCCACCCCCTCCCCTGGCCGCCTCCCTCCCCCTTCCCCCCCCCCCCCCCCCCCCCCTATCCTCCTCGTCCTGGCCCCTCTCATCACCCCCCCTTGCCCCCCCCCCCCCCCCTCCCTCCCTCCCCCCCCCTGCTCTCCCCCCCCCCCCCCCCCCCCCCCCATCCTCCTCGTCCTGGCCCCTCTCATCACCCCCTTGGCGCTCCCTCCCTGGCCCGCCCCCCCCCCCCCCCCTATCCTCCTCGTCTTGGCCCCTATCATAACCCCCTTGGGCCGCTCCCCTCCCCATGTGCTGGGGGCCCCCCCCCTCTCCTCCTCGTCCTGGCCCCTCTCACTCTCCCTCCCCCTGGCCCCTCCCATCCTCCTCCCCTCTCTTGCTGTTGAGCAGGAAAAGAAGCCTGGAGAGTTGATAGTACTCGCTGATGGTGAGCTGTGCACATGGCTTGTTTGTATGAATGATGACTTGTGACACATCAAAACAATCCTTTCTCAGAGGATTATCTCAGTGGAGTACTGAAGATCAGGATATCTTGTGCCACCAACCTCAAAGCCAAGCCAGGTGGGTCTGGGCACGAGGCCACATGATGTCACTATTGTGGCCACACCTCCACATGCAGCCGGCCTGTACTGTGCCTTGGAGCTGGATGAATACGGACGGCTAGATCGCAAGGCGCGCACCACACCCACAAGCTTTGATCCGGTGAAATCAGCAGCTTCTTGGGATGAGGTTGGTAGTCGCCACACACCCTCCCTGCACATGTCACCACACACCTTCACACATGTCCTCCCTGCACATGTCACCACACACCTTCACACATGTCACCACACACCTTCACACATGTCCTCCCTGCACATGTCACCACACACCTTCACACATGTCACCACACACCTTCACAACATGTCACCACACACCTTCACACATGTCACCACACACCTTCACACATTGTCACCACACACCTTCACACACGTCACCACACACCTTCACACACGTCACCACACACCTTCACACACGTCACCCACACACCTTCACCACATGTCACCACACACCTTCACCACATGTCACCACACACCACCACACACCTTCACACACGTCACCACACACCTTCACACATGTCACCACACACCTTCACACACGTCACCACACACCCTGCATGTATTGTCCTAGTCACACCAAAACTCATACCTATGTAACTACCCTTTCTCCTTCGTTCTCTCAACTGCCTCCGAAACTGGGGGGGTGAAGAGGGAGGGAGGGGGAGGAGGGAGGGAGAGGATATTGCAGCCAAGTGACATTGTGTGTACTTTTTAAGGTCTTTGCCAAATCAAGGCATACATCTCCTCTGTAACTAGAAGCTGTGTTTGTGTAGTGGGTGCAGTGTCTGTCATGCAGCCTGCTGACATGACTCCGTATGTACCAGTGCCATGTAAGCATGTGTGCTTATGTGCTGCTGCTAAGAGCATGTGTGCTTATGTGGTGCTAAGAGCATGTGTGCTTATGTGGTGCTAAGAGCATGTGTGCTTATGTGGTGCTATGAGCATGTGTGCTTATGTGGTGCTAAGAGCATGTGTGCTTATGTGGTGCTAAGAGCATGTGTGCTTATGTGGTGCTATGAGCATGTGTGCTTATGTGCTGCTAAGAGCATGTGTGCTTATGTGCTGCTAAGAGCATTGTTATATCGCTGCCACTTTGATGAGACCAAAAGTGGCATTCTTCAGAAGCCATGTTTGCGGTCACACACACTGACCATATTTATTTTACCTTCCTGTCTAAACAAAGTCTTCAGTGGCTTTCAAATCATGAAAGGTTGGTATTGTTAGGGAAATTTTGAATGACAAGAGAAGCGATTTTGTCATCAATTGTTTTGATTTGTTTGTGCACACATTAAGATAAAATTGGTCAAGCCCCAACTGGTTAATTCTTTATTATTGAAACAGAAAGGCAGGCCACTCTTGTTTTATTATGTTGTCTAGATTGCAACAAAATGCCAATACATTTAATACTGGTGTGGTTATGAGGTGTGGTTATGAGGTGTGGTTATGAGTTACTAGGAGGGGTGCCCAATGGCTCATGTGACTCCTCCTCCCCAGGACTTTGAGGTGGAAGCCACAGGTACACACCTCATGAGAGTGCTGGTGTGCAGCAAGTCTCTGTTGAAGGAGGAGATCTGTGGACACGGCAAGATCAGAGTAAGCCTCCTTCAGAAGAAAGGGAGTCCTAGCTATGCATATTCCCTTTCCCAATTCCGTATACCACACTCCTGTCAATTTCTGTACCCCTCCCCTCTCCTTCATAACCTACCCCTCCCTCTCCTTCATAACCTACCCCTCCCCTCCCCTCTCCTCATAACCTACCCCTCCCTCTCTCCTTCATAACTACCCCTCCCCCCTCCTTCATAAATCTACCCCTCCCTCTCCTTCATAACCTACCCCCTCCCTCCCCTCTCCTTCATAACATCACCCCTCCCCTCTCCTTCATAACCGACCCCCCCCCTCCTTCATAATCTAATACCACCTCCCCGCTCCTTCATAACCTAACCCCGCCCCTCCCCTCTCCTTCATAAACCTACCCCTCCCCCTCTCCTTCATAACCTACCCCTCCCTCTCTTCCCCTCTCCTTCATAACCTATTGCAGTTACCTGTCAGTGAACTCAAATCGAAATTAAACGTCACAAGTTTGATATCCACCTCCACCCGCAAGGCTCAGTGTCCCTCGTTGTCGAATATTTCTCGTCACTCTCTCCTGTTGGACGCAAGCCTAGTCTCCTCAGTTCTGGAAGTGTTTGGGATTCCCCTGGAAACGGTTGCCAAGTACGCCAATTCTTGAGGCTTATGTGCCTTGCACGTATCCATGTCATTATTGATGTTTTATATTTGCTGTGTTGATTACGAAGTGTTTAGCATATTGCTTCTTTTTCACGACATAAACAGAAATGTTTTGCTACATGCATCCATGATTTCATCTTTCTCTATTTAGACGCGAAAGGCACGAAATTCCACTTATTGTTCAGACCTGTATTGATGAGGTGGAGAGAAGAGGTGTGTGTGTGTGGTGTGCGCGCACGCGCATGTTCTGTTGTATACCTCTGCTGTGTTGGACTGTTCTGTTGCCTTCCTTCAGGCATGGATGAAGTGGGCATATACAGGGTTGCAGGGGTACTAAGGGATGTGACCGAACTGAGGCAGGCTTTTGACACAGGTACACACTTCCCTCCTCTCCTAGCTCCATCTCAGTTCCCTTTGTGCACACCCTCTGTCCCTTTGTGCACACCCTCTGTTCCCTTTGTGCACACCCTCTGTTCATTCTCGGAAATAGAGAGGGGGAGATAGTTGTGGGAGGGGCTATGTGACAGGGGCTATCCTCTTCCCCAGACTATCTGAAGGCTCAGGTGATCGCCTCTGACACGGACATACATGCTGTGGCAGGTCTCCTCAAGAGATACTTCAGAGAGTTGCCTGATCCACTCTTCACAGACGAACTCTATGTCAGCTTTGTCCATGGATTAGGTGTGCATTAGATAGAGCACCACATAGATACCCAGTTTCATTTCCTCCTCCCCCCCCCCCCCCCCCCCCCCCCCTCTCCCCAGGCCTCTCTGACCCTGAGGCCAGGAATCAGTGCTTGGTTACACTGCTGTACGCGCTTCCCCCTGTCAACTACAAGACTGCCATTTTCCTGTTCAGACACCTCAGAAGGTGATGGTCCCATGGTCCCTTTTGTGTGTGTGTGTGTGTGTGTGGTCTGTGTGTATTGTGGTGTATGTGTGTGTTGTGGTGTATGTGTATTGTGTGTGTTGTGTTGTGGTGGGTGTGTATGATAATAGTGTTCAGCTTCTAGTGCTTTGCACATGTGATCCACACCTACTCACTTGCATATCTGCCCACACACACCATCACACACATGCAATCAATTGTGCACTCCCCTATGCACACATGACAATGTGCACATGTACCATCACACAACACCACACACAACACCACACACACACACACAACACCACACACCACACCACACACAAACACACCACACACAACACAATACACAAACACACACACACACAGAGTTGCTCAGCAGTCGGCGACAAACAAGATGACCTTGCCGAACCTCGCGACTGTCTTTGGTCCAAACCTTCTTCGTCCAGCAGACACAAGTGACTCCATAAGTCATGCAGCTCTTGACGTCCGAACACCAGTCAGCGTTCTCCTCTACTTCCTGAACTGTCCGGATGACTTCTTTGATGAAAGTGTCATTGGCAGCTCCCCTCACCAAACTGGGTCTTCTTCAGGTATGAGGTCCAAGGAGAAGAGAGACAGGAAGAAGCTGGCCATGATGGAGGAGGAGATGGAGACAAGTGCTTACCCTACCCAAGGGGAAAGGAGGGAATCAGTAATTTAATTGTATGTCTTGTGTTGCAGAAAATAACCGGTTGCCATGGTGATGATGGCACACTGTTCAATGTTTCATTTTTTTCTTCAAAACTTGCATCCCATTTCTCACACTGGTAGAACAGCTACACTGTATATATGTAATAAAAAATTTGCATGTTGTGATGTATCGTGATCAAGCTGTGTACATACAGTTGTACAGTCATGTACATGAACATTATAACATTATAGCACTGCGATTGAAATATACTTATGACGCTTTATACAATCCTGATGTGGTTGCTTGATGCCAGGCTCCACAAATCGCAGATTATTGATCTCGTTTTGTACTGCTGGATTCAGGTCTCATTTCAAAGCTACAAGAGTGCCATGTTTGCATTGTTGGATCGCGCCACCATAATATACTGATGCCATTGAGGGATCTTTACTGGACAGACGTATTTGGGCTGAAATTTAAACTACGCTGGCACAAAGAAAGTGATGTAACAGATTGAAATTAAGCATGCTAATACATGTCTGGAAGTGAAATGAATATGTTAGTTGACCGTGAATATATAACACAACACTATAATTATACTTCAATTTGAAATTAACAAAATAGTTAACTAAATTGGGAATAGTGTGAAACTATCACTCGGCAGGTTCCAGCAACAGGTAACATTTTAATGACATCAGAGATTTGATTTAAATGTAATGGTCATTTGGTAGTAACTGCTTCCATTGCATATTGTAAGTCTCTGAAGGTATTACCTTTTACACCAGTGTGCTCAGCAGTTTAAATTAGCTAGTTCATTAGCTAATTTGTTATGAATACATTGTATTGGAATCAAATAGCTGATAGACGACATTAGTTATTGAAGTTAAACACCTTTTGTTAATGTCTTACTAAAAATTTTGTTCATAACAAGGGATCGTTTCCGCAAATGGGCATGTCTTTTCAAGATTTCAAATTTTTAGATATTCTAGAAGTCTGAAATGTCCTCTACACCTTGCTTCTTATGCACTGAGAATCAGAGTATCTGTCACGGAGTTGTAAGGCGCTGAATTTTATTAACTATACACAAGCGTTACATTTCTATTGCGCGTACTGGAGATTTTATCATGTATGCGCTACGTCCCTTTTCGCGAAAACGATCCCATATTTAGCGATGTACTAATAATTATTACATGCAAGATAGAGAACATAAATTGGTCACCGATCTCGTAAATATGAGTTATTTATTTAACTGCAAAATCTATCTGATCTGAGTGGTTATCATGTTTTGTTTGTCGGTTTAAATTTAGCTTAGTTGAGATGCAGTGTTGCCATTAACATTGAGATAATCGTGATTGTTGCAGCGAAACAGGACTTAACGTATGATTGAACTTTGTTGTTGATGCAAGTCATCTACGCAGCGGCACTGAGAATCGGGCGCCACTTGTACTAGAAACATAATAATGCGTTAGTCCCTTTTCGCGGCAACTTCCGAAATATAGTTTTGTGGTTAATGCCTGTCGAAAAATTACAATCATAATTGAAACTGCATCTTTTTGTATTTGTGCTATATTATTATCGGATTAAAAGTTTATTTAATTATACACAGATATACAAATGTGAATATAAATTTATACAATATCAAGCAAATATAGGACACACACACACACTCTACACATAGGCAAGATACGCCCCAGCTCCTAACAATTAGGATTAATTTCTTTTTTTTTTAAATCACAGCATAATATAAAGTAGTTGCATATGTACCTTGTCTCAGTCTTTATATCAATTATTCAAGGAGTTATTGAAATTCGATTTTGATTTGAATATCAATCAATACCTGGATTAATACAGTACACAAAATTGTTATTTGATCAGGAATTATTAAACAGTACCAAATGGTGTAATCTATATTTACATTGTCAATACAAGACAAAAGCCAGCAGAAATCACTACAATCCACTATGCAAACTAATAAAAGTACACAACTTCTGTAAACTTTTTCAGTATTGTATCAAGTAGGCAGGGTAGGCCTTCTCGTTGTCATACGCCATGAACACTTGAGACCCATTGGTCTCTCCCGTCACTGTGTCGTATTTCATCTGACCAAACTGGAGCTGATCATTTGGATCTGCAGATAGGGGCTTTGGTGGGGGCATTCGAAGGGAGCGATTTGAAGCACATTTGTAACTCTCCCCTGTCAGGACCTTCACCAGAAACATCTCTCTTTTTCCTGTTGCAGTATTCACATGTGCGTAGTTGTGAGAGTAGCTAGCGTTCACAGCAAAGTAGTTGGCCATTCCCCACATCCCCTGGGCACTGTATCTCATGTCAAAGCCATCCTCACTCTCGTAGATCAGTTTGGGATCATTGTTACGTGTGCCATGGAACAGATCCATCTCGTTCACCACTCCATTGTTCTTGGTATGGAGTCTCTTCTTGTGTTGAACATACCTCTCCCACAGCCATGTGTTTTGAATGCGCTGAATAGAAGTGATTGGAGCTTGAGGCATGGTGTGCTGGAACCTCTGGGCAACACAAATCCACTCTGGGGTTCCTTGCGCAACATCAAAGAGTTCAGTTAACTTGGATTGAGGTTGTTGCCATTCAGGAGGTAGATTGTCATCAGCTGATGCTTGGTAATTAATAATTTCTTCATGCACAAGACCGATCACTGTTTGGACTGCATGTACTGCCCCCTCCAGTTTTAATAACTTTCCACCTTTCACCCCTGGCTTTGGCATCTGTACTTCAACAGAACTGGACACATTGTGTCTTCGAGCAAGCTCTTCTAGCTTTTTTTCTAGAGATGTGTGTTTACCAAATGGCATGGAAATACTTTTAGAGCTGAACAAGCTACCCAGCGTTTCGAGTATTTTGTCCTTAGCACTTTCCAGACTGTCTTGCGGTCCCTTTAGTGTATAAATTGGACCAAATAGTGCTGTCTGCTGTGATGAGCTCTCAGCTTTCTCCTGAGGTGGTATGCACACTACACAAAATTCTTTCTGTATACTGGAACAAACCATAGAAAACTCCTTGGTATTGACAATACATGCATATCGTTCAGGGATTGGCAGGGCTACCTGGCTAATAATCGCATCTATCTCTGTTAACAGTTTCTGCACACTATAAATAGCAACTTGTACACCTGATTGGATTCCAGTGAGAGAGAGTTCGCCCTTAGGATACTTTGGGATAACAGGCCTTACACCAAAAACCTGAGTGATGGCCTTCAGCTGATCACTGTACTTGTATTTAGGAGATGTTAGAATGAGACCCACAAGTGGATCACTGAAGGTCATTGTTTCTCTCTTAAGGCTGTGATCACCAATGTAGGACTTTATAGTCTCCTCCATTTTAATCATGTCATCTGAGGCCATTTGAGGGGAGGTGATGGTGACTGTGTTAGAAATCTTATTAATTTCTATTTCAGCAGCAATGTTTTGAATATCCAGTTGTTTCTCTTTCAGTCCTTTGAGGAGAGCCATCGCACCATTTGGTGGCAATTCAAGAGTCTTTGTCTGAACACAGTTACCACTCTCTTGGTCAAGAATCATGCTTTTAACCCTTTGAATTCCTTCCGGGTTACATCCACATACCGTGAAAGTGACAGTTGTTGGATCTGATGGATTGTGAGGTTGTTTACTACTAAGATCTGTTGCCTTCTGATCAAACAGAAGAACAGTGTCATCCCAATCTTCTCTCAGCTGCCTCCATCTTTTTGACCACATCCTGTACATAGTGGTGCTCACTTCAAACTCCTCCTCTCCATATCCATCTAACAATGCATTCAATTGCTCTTCAATAGCTGCCACTTGACTCACAGTACCCCTGAGCTTTATCGATGGAGCTTGACCTTGTTTCACTTTTGGTATGAATAATGATTCACAATTTGAATTCATGGTTTTCAGCTCATTGCTGCATTTAATTTCAAGATACTTTAATCGACAGTATGACAGCAGTGTAATGAACTTCTCAATTGTCAGTTTCGAGTTTATGCGTTCCTCCACTTCAGCCCAGCATTCCTGAGCGTCACTTTCATTAAGGGCATGGATGACTACTACACTCTTTCCTTGAGTCTTTACTTTCACCCTAACCCTCTTGTACTTAGCATTCACTTCTTTTGCTATGGTATCAGCAAGTTCAGTAGCTCCCTGTCTCAGAGGATGATGCTTAGAGCATGGAGAGAGGCTCTATATGGAAGCAATAACACGTTAACATACACTCTGAACAGGGACATTCTTTGCCTTACCTCCATCTCTGTACAGATTGTACTGAAGTGGTCTGGAGTCCCACTGTATACTGTTATTGAAAACCGTTTGTTCTTCTCTTTACCCACTGGAGCTCCTTTCTTACCTGCTGGTTTCCGTTGTGTATCAGGAATGTAGTAGGTAAAGTCCAGTTGATGATCTTCAAACTGTTTGAGGACAAACTCTTCAATTTGTGAAATGAAGGCAACACTGCAAGTGAATTGAAATGTCTGGTGGTGCTTCAATCCAAAAAACACATCGCTTCTTAATATTTCTTCACATGATTTTTTCACAACCTCAGGGCTACCACATAAAGATATCTTGCCTCTACAGATAGACAACTCTGCAGGAAGTGAAGACCTAAGTGCCTTTCCTTGCT
Organism: Ephydatia muelleri; assembly: GCA_013339895.1. Taxonomy (NCBI): domain Eukaryota; kingdom Metazoa; phylum Porifera; class Demospongiae; order Spongillida; family Spongillidae; genus Ephydatia; species Ephydatia muelleri. Next base: position 6,737,593 of record JABACO010000015.1, read on the forward strand.
CTGTGGGCTTCTTGATAAGGGCCTTACACAGGTACATGTGTTGTTCTGGAGTGCAGTTCAATGTTTCATGTACGTCTGATACACCTGCTATCATTCCACGCACAGACTTAAAGGCAGCATTTACATCCTCCACCACAAATCCTCTAATAAAAACTGTGCTGTTCTCTATATACATGTGCACAGAATACCTTTCTTGGAGGTCATTTATTTCACCTGCAATTCCCTCTGCAGAGTTGGGTGGAATTTTAACAGTAACTTCAAAAGGTTTCCCTCTAACTATAATTAGAGCCCTCTCCTGCTCCTCTCGCTCCATTGAACAAAGCTTAAGAGATGTTCCAACCTCTGAGACAAGCACTTGTATTTCGTCATTCTCCAACCTCTTCTTGGCAGAAGTGACCAGTTCCCCACAGAGAAGTGGAACTTCGTCATCAGCAAGTTGCTGTAACTTTTCCTGAAACATTTGCCGAGCACATTTAATAGCTGAATCAGACCCACTAGTGAACTCAACTAAACTGGAACCTTGTTCATAACCATGCACCATGACAGAGTGTCTCTTTTGAATCTCAGAATGCAGGTTGGGACAAAACTGTATCAACAGAGCCAACTTGTTCCTGGTAAAAGAGGCAAATTGGTAACCCATGCTCATCAACCTGCATCTATAGTATGAGCACATATGAACTCTGTACCGTTTTTAGTGGTGATTTTTAAGGTTTTATTGAAAACACATCTTTTTCTTGTCCAACGTTAAACATCTATTGCCCTGTCCCTTTTCTACATGTGGTACAATTCTGATGTTATAGAATCATTCTGCTGGCTGTATCCATGGTTTTGATATGCACCAGAGGTAAAATGTATTGTAACTCCAGCGTTGAAAATAGTTTAAATGCCAAATTTTAAATATTCATAGAAAAATGATGTCCAAACAAATGGTGAGTTTTTGCAATACCTTTTGGTCAATGATTCAGGCGATACCTAGCGTCAAACTTAACGCAGGCGGTGAAGCAATTTATAAATTTACGTCTGTGCCACACCTGCATTTCTACATGATGTCACGCATTTCTAACATGGAAGGTAAGTACGAGGGGCTGCAATCAACATCGTTGTACAAAAACATCTGTTTGCTCGTGACAAAACAATCTATAGTACGTGCATTGACTTCTATTTGTGATGAATGCAAGACTGGAAGAGTAGTTGTTAAAGGCCGAACTGTAAAAATCGTTGCAAACATGTTTGGGTTGGCTTCTAGTATGTTTCGGAAGGTTTTAGACAAAGCCTGAAAGCGAAGGTGAACAACATAATCCTATTCGTAAAGGTTCACCACCACTTTTTAACCACCACTTTCTAACCTATATACGTCAGTTTGTACAAGAGTAACATGTGCTGGACAGCCAGTTACATTCGCATGCATTCAAAATCATCTGTCTGAATCTGGAATCCATGTACATAGAACAATTATTTCTCGACATGCAGTTAAAGCTGGTCTAAAACTTTGGTAGATTGCTAGTTCGTTTTAATAATCAGAAAACGTGTAACGTCACATAGAGGTGTAGCACAAATGTAAATTTATAAATTGCTTCACCGCCTGCATTAAGTTCGACAAAAGTATTGCCTGAACCATTGATTGAAAGGTATTGCAAAAACTCACCACTTGTTCGGACACCATTGTCCTACGAATGTTTTAAAATTTGGCATTAATGTCTAGCTGCGCAAGCATCACGTTTCCCACGTGTAAAACATGATATATTAAAATGTAGCAAGCAATGCAAAACTTACACTACTCATATACTCCATACTGTTAAAAGTGTGCACATAGTTTCAGAGGCTGTGCGCGTTCAGCAAAGTGTTTGTCCCACACTTTGCTGCTGCTCCTACTCTTTCAGTTACCCTACCCAAAATTGGACCTTGGATGCCTGCTTCCATAACTGGGCTGTAGCTCTTCTGGCGCCAGAAACTTTTTTTTCTTTCTTCGTTTGCACACACCCTATTGCCAACAATCAAGCCCTTCGCCATTATCGTAATGTATGAAGAACAGTGAAAACAAAAGCCTCATAGCGCAACGCGTACTGAGATCTCATGATCAGTTAAGTACAGGTGGAAGGTGGGATTAGATATTGTCATATAGTGAAGGATTTATATAGTGAAGGATTTGTGTGCTACCATTACATCTAGTGAGATGTTACAGGCCAGCAAATGTGCGTTACCTTGGAGAATGTTCGTTCCCCAAGGGTAACATGTGATCATTTAAACATTAAAACTATTTTTGGCACCTGAGTTATGATACGTTTTACCCCCTGCACCTATCAGAACATGGATACAGCCAGCGGAATGATTCTATAATATCAAAATCATAGCACTTATACAAAAGGAATGGGGCAATAGGTGTTTAAAATGGGCAAAAAAAGGATATATGGTTCCTGAAAAATAACGTTTTCAAAAAACCCTTGATAACCACCACTAAAAACGATCCTGAGTTCATATGTGCTCGTATTTAAATATACAGATGCACACCAGCACAAGTACACTACAAGTACATGTCATGCACAAAGCACAAGTATATACAAGTACATGTACAGGAGCATGTGGGTCATTCCAAGTCAAATCATCATGCTTTTTGCCACCATGTCCTCTGATTTGGCTCCATTTTTTTAATGAGTTTGTTCAACAATAAAAATAATTTAGGCAAATTTGGTAATGTCACCAAATATAAGGTATTAAAAGTTTTGGCAGCATTTTTATTTCACTTTGTATGTTTGTTCATTAATATATCTGGCCCGTTAGTCCTAGGATAACAAAATGAACATAGAATCAGTTATGGCTGTCAACGTGTAATGATGAAATGTTTATTGGATTGAAAGTGAAACAGTTATTGTGCTAAAGTGCAACAAAATGTGTCATTCAAAAACTTCATTTTTAAAAATTCTCATTTTTTGCCAGTTGCAAGAGTACAGCATAGTCAGTTTATGCCCCACAATTCAGAGTAGCATATCTCATGATTTTTAACACAATTTTTTTGTTATTAAAGACACAATGTTCCTCCCAAACTTGCTAAGTGGTGTTTAGATAAGCTTTCTAAATGCAACAGATATTGCCATCCACCACGTGCCTATATGTGCATAGCACAGAGCCTTGAAAAATAATAAAGAACAAAGGCCTCTGTGTGGGGCACATGTACACGTCATGCATCCTCTTTGTGTGCCATTTGCTGTAGTGGTGCTTTATAGGCTATAAAATTACAAGCGATTGAACTACGTGCTATCAGTTGTGCCATGTGCTGTACCGCGAGATACGTCGTTTCCCCCACGAAAAGTCTGCTGTGATCCACTGAAGTGCCATTGAGTTGCTCCAAATCGAGGTCTGCGTATGGTTCCGTTCGCAATAATAGCCGAGTATCCATCACTTGGTCTTACCTGCCGTCAATAGCCTGCATGCAAGGAGCTGAAAATCAATCATGGACAGCCTGCTTCACCCTCTCCCGAAGAAGTCATCAGTATGTGTATGCGAACACCCAGTGGCGTAGCTACAGTAGGGCCTGGACCCTACCAGCTGATATCAGCATAAGAATATAACTCACTCCTGAATTGACCATAACAGCACTAGCATGGGCTTGAACCTTGACTTGAGTCGAGCTGTGAACGTTCAAATATCAGTATACAAGTACGGCATGCATGCATGTGACGTGGGAAGAGGGCTTCAACATTGCTGACAGATTTGCTTCCCAGGGCAAAAAAAAAACAGAAGAATTTATATGTTGATCTAAATTCACTGCTGTAACAACAATATTCCAGAACTACCGTAGAATACCAGATATAACGACCCCCCCTCCGCCCCTCCGTCCCTTACGTGAGACCCTAAAAAAACTGGCATGTTTTAGAAACGAGCGTATCTCCAAAAGCATGTCAGTGCAATCCCAAATGGTCAGTTTTTATAAGAAAGAAGAAACTTAGGGTCCATGGGTTTCAAAACAAAACCGCTACATCTTTAGGTAGGAGCATTCAAATCGCTTCAAATTCAGTATATACGTACAGGGGTCCTGTTGCTATTGATGTGTTCAGTTCGTCAATTTTTACTCTATCCGTCACGGAGATACAGCTGTGCAAAGTTAATGCACATTTCCCGCTCGATTGCACCATTTTTGCATGCAACCCGTGTTCCATTCTCCCAATCCACAATAAATTTTGATAACTTCCTTGTTCCGCCCATTTCTCCTTTAAACTAAGCTAGCCGTTCCCAACTGTTTTTGTCTCACTCAGGCAGTGAGTTTATGCGGGAAAATTAAAAGAAGAAGACTGCTCAGTTTGCCAGACGGTCGTACCAAATTAACGGATCCAAGTGAATGGTTGCAGTATAATCCCATGTCGCCGGCAGTATTCAAAACGGCACGCGTAAGGCTATTCGCTACGCACTCACATCATCCTCTAGTTGTGTAATAAAGCTTTCCTATTTGCCATCATGTTGCTAAAATCATCGTCTTATATCTGCCACGCCCACTCGGCTACGATCGCAATGATTTCGGTCTCACACAACTTTCAGCTCACACATAGTACATGAACTCATGCTGGCTCACACTTGTGCACACACTTGCATTGTTGCGTACATGGCACTGTACACTATCATATGGCGTATTTTGTTATACACAACCACACACACACACACACACACACACACACACACACACACACACACAACACACACACACACACACACACACACACACACACACACACACACACACACAAACACACACATGTACAGCGTACTTGCACACACCAGTTACACATGTGGCAAACACCTGTCTGATGTTGGTACAAACACAAACATTGTCATGCACATGAATTCAATTCAATTCAACTGCACTTATGCATGTTTGTACAGACCACTGATTCTACGTAAATTTGTGTACCAAGCTTTCTGTACATGTATCGTGTCTCCAAGGATTGAATACATTGTGTCCCCATCTGGTACTCTAAATGTACACATACATTGCACACTTGCATAACACACACACCACTGTATAAATGTGGCAATACACACGCAAAAACGCTCACACAGGCACACACACAACATATAGTACACAGACACACAAACACACACATGACTTACACACACAAACACACATACGGACACAGACACACTCACAGACACAGATACACAGACACACTCACAGACACAGATACACAGACACAAACACACACAGACACACACAGACACATACACAGGCATGCACAGACACACACACAGACGCACACACAGACACACAGACACACACACACACACACACACACACACACACGCATAAACCCACACAAGCACACACACTCACACGACAGACACAGACATGCACAGACACACACATGAAAAACAGACACACACATGAAATACAGACACACACACACGACATACACAGATGCGCACATGGACACAGACTCACACACATGAAATTCAGACACATACACGACAGACAGAAACACACGACCACACATGCACACACATGCACAGACAAGACACACACATGCCATACACACAACAGACACACAAACACACACAAGCACACAGACACATGCACGAAATACAGACACATCTACAGACACACACATGAAATACACAGACACGCACAGACACGCAGACATACATGCACACAGACTCATACAAAAAAATACATATAGACACGCACACGAAATACACATACACACACATGCAGACACAGACACACACGCACACACAGACACACAGATACACAAGCACACACACAGACACACAGATACACACACGACATACACACAGATACACACATGACATACACACAGACACACACATACGCAGACACACACACGTAGCTATGTGTACCTACGTGTATGTACTGTCTCTAAAGTGAGAGCTCTATGTCATGTACATGCATCATACCCCCAAAGAATTGGTCCTCAGTGTACATGCATTGTACCCCCATAGGATTGGTGTCCCATACCACTGTATGCATGTGGCAAAGAATATCACTGTATTCACCAAAGCACTGGGCCCATGGTACAATATTAAAAAGTGTGTGTGGAGGGGGGGGGCTGATTTCTTTTGATAGCAAAATGAATTATTAAATATACAAGTCTACATGTAGAGATGCACAAATTTATTTTTAATCATGATGCATACGATGTTGTCATCGAAAAAGTTGTTGTCGGCTATCATTCCTTGATGAGATTTTTAAATTTATACAGCTGGCCAAAAAATTGTGGTGTGTGTGTGGAGGAAGACCTTAAGTTCTTACACACCCACATCCAACTTTAGTTAAGTACAATTGTGTAATAAAGCTTTCCTGTTTGGCAAAATCCTTGATCCTTGAACAACTTCTTATCATTCTTTATGCCTCCACTACTCAGCTATGTGGCTTGTGTACCAGTTGCAGAGACTTGAGTCTCTCTTTGCCCATACAATATTTAGAGTACATGAACATGCCCTCATGTTGGTTCACACACCCTGATGCATGTGTATATGTTGTGCAATGCGTCTGTACATCCTGAGCACAACACACACACACACACACACACACACACACAAAGCTCTAATAATTACGGCACACCCACATGTAAGACTTCCTCTGAACCTGTCTCTGCACATGCATCAAGAAGTTCTATTTGATTGAGCAGCTTAAGAGGCCACTGATTCATTCTCAAGTTCTGTACCAATCTCTGTGTGTTTCCGCAGACGTATACTCTTCTCTCATCTAGCACTCTGTACAAGTGCTCGTCTGACCTGTAAAAGCTTATATTGCCTTTTCGTTTTTTGGAGTACAGTATAATGAAATCGTTACTAGCTTGCAATCGATATGTCTGTGTAAACTTACCACGGGCCCTGACCTACCACGATCTGCAACGATAAGGGAGGTACAATAATTTAATCGCAGGTCTCACAGGCCTACTGTTTCCATCAGCACGATGTTGTGTGTCCCATGTCGCACTAATTGAATGCAGGGAATTAAACGAGTGTACATGAACTAAGATTGCTGTTCCTCACCATAAGTACAAAGTACGTACTGTGCCTTGCTATAACCTTCTACGAGTAGTCATTTAATTTACTGCATACAAATTAGTACAGTGCGACACGCAACACTGTGCTGCCTCTTCTTGATGAAGAAGGATGTACCACGCAGGTAAGTTTTTTTTTTGAAGGGCGATGGTTCTGCCTGGCGATGAATTACCCTATCATTGCTGATTGCGGTAGGTCAGGGCCTGTGGTAAGTTTACACAGACATAATGGTAGCAATATTCATCATTCCATGAGCACTCAAGATAAACAGAAGCCCTCTTTGTGTAGTCCTATAAGGACACAATGTATGCATAAAGGACCAGTCCTATCACGTTGCTACATGTACATGTACCTACATGTAGTATGTGCAGTGTAGACATGTCTTGTGGTCTCATGAGCTGTTCAATGGATAGATTAAAAATGCATGTGCAGAGAAGGCATTCAGTGAGAGAAAATGTGTGTACCATCATTATTAGAGAGCACAACTGTTTTTCTTCTTCACATGAACAACAGTGTGTGTGTCGTGTGTCACGTGTCTGTGCACATGTGCGAGTCTGTGTGTGCGTCTGTATATCTGTGTGCATGTGTGTCTGTGTGCATGTGTGTCTGTGTGTATTGTGTGTGTATCTGTGAGTGTGTGTGTTGTGTCTGTGCATGTGTGTCTATCTGTATTTTATGTGTGTGAGTCTGTGTGCAAGTCTGCGCGTCTGTGTGTTTCTGTGTGTGTGTATGTCGTGTGTCTATGGTATGTCTGTATTTCGTATGTGTGTCTGTGTGTGCTTGTGTGTTTCCGTGTGTGTCTGTGTGTGTATCTGTGTATGTCGTATGTGTATCTGTGTGTATCTGTGTGTGCCTGTGTCTGTGCATGTGTTCTGTCATGTGTGTATCTGTGTGTGCGTGTGTGTGTCTGTGTATTTCGTGCATGAATGTCTATATATTTCATGTGTCTGTGTGCTTGTGTGTATGTCTGTCGTGTGTGTATGTTCCTGTGTGTGTCTGTGCATGTGTCTGTGTGTGCTAGTGTGTATTTCCATGTGTGTGTTGTGTGTGTGTTTGTGTGCGTGTGTGTGTTTGTGTGCGTGTGTGTGTTTGTCATATGTGTGTAGTATTCCGGTTCGGACCGAACCGGTATCGAACGGTTCGAGGTTCGACTCGGTTCGATGTTCGGTTTGAACGTATTTCGAACCTTTCGAACATCTCATTAAAAATTCATTGCCTTGTACGAGAATAAGGTCTAGTGGCAGCTTTATCGGGTGTTCCTTGATGGCCATTTTGAAGAAATGCTAAGCAAGATCTGTACATGTACGTACAGAGAGCGACATCACTGCCATGCCTCGCCGATTAACTATTTCGTACTGTCGATCGCATATTGAACTACCGTAGAGTACCGCGATATATCCCCCCTCCGCCCCCACCGAAATAAAAATTAAATTAATTAACGCTTCCATGTACCTGTTTAAACATTTTAGAAAAGAACTGGTACCGGCTCCAATACGATTTTAAAGAATAGCACGCAGCCGCGTTCATGATTAATAAGTCGATACTCCCCACCGTATTACGCTCGTTAAAAAACACGGGCCATTTTTTTATGGCGGGGGCGGGGGGTGGAAATAACATTAATAATCGTTAATAATTGGCGATCGCGAACCGTTCGAAGTTCGGTTCGAATTAAGTAGGTTCGGTTCGAATGGATCGAACCGGAACACTATATGTGTGTCTGTGTATCTGTGTGTGTGTGTTTGTATGCATCTGTGTGTATGTCATGTGTGTGTCTGTATGTGCGTTTGTGTGTGTGTGTGCGTTAGTGTATCTGTGTTTGTGTTTGTATGTGTCTGTGTGTATGTCATGTGTGTGTCTGTGTGTGCGTTAATGTGTCTGTGTGTGTATGTCATGTGTGTGTGCGTTAGTGTGTCTGTGTGTGCATTTGTGTGTCTGTGTGTATGTCATGTGTGTGTGTGTGTGCCTGTGTGTGTGCATGTGTGTGTTATGCAAGCTTGGTACAACAAATTGAAATGCAATCAGTTGAATATTTGAAGCGATTTGAATGCTCCTACCTGAAGATGTGGCGGTTTTGAACCCCATGGGATATCGGACCTCGTAGCATCAGCAAGGAACTGGTGCAAGGCCCCAAAATATGTTTCCCCATAGTGAAATGGTGTAGTATGAAGTATTGAAAATAGGAAGTCGATAGCGTTAACCGTTGGGAAGTTATAGCGATTCAAACGCGATGCATTTTTTAATAACATTTTATAATATATCCGTGGGGCAATTTTCGCGGAAACTGTCCCATTTATTATAACAACAATAATAATACATAAACAACACATTATTCCCTAAGGCACAACCTAATAGCAGTTAGGAGGGTGGGAGCATTATGATTAACATATACAACACATTCACATAAACACCAATCACAAAACAAACTAAAAACTCAAATGTATTCCTGATGAGGGCATGAAAGTCTGCACAAAATAGCCCTCACATTTGCCCTACATGTAACTAAATGAAGATTGAGCCGGCCATACAGCTCAGATAATACCATAGATTTGGGCCTGGATTATTAATCTTTATATTGTTACATGAATATTATTCACTAACACAATGACAAAATTTGATCCTAATTAATAAGTAAACAATTCGAATTTTTTTTGCATCACCCCTGTTTTTAAACAACTGTGCAAAGTAATGGTTATTATCTGGCATAGCTGAACAAACCACACATACTTGTAACCACAGTCGACATTTTAATGCACAGCTGGATGCAAGCAATTATAAGATATTGTCATCTTCTTTGTTTTTACACAAATTGGTAAACATGCCACATGTGGAACATACTTGTCAACAGAGAGTGGTAGCTTCTCCAATGCTCTTCCAATGTGCTGTTTTGCTGCCTGCACAGCTTCAGGTGTGCCCTTCAGAAGGATACCCCGTTTTTCCATTATGACATCGATTTTAATATTAGGGTTGGTTTTAAATGGAAAAGTGAGCTCATTGTGAAGGCTGTTTCCATGAGCATCAACTGCAATAATCCTATTCCACTGATCCCCAGTAAGGATTATTTCATCACTTCTGTTGTTGGAGAAAAGTGGAAAAAAGAAAGTTGACAAAATATTGGAAGCAGGCAAAAGATAAAAATAGGCAGATTAGCGAATTCTTAAGCGTACGCAATTTTCTGCATGTCTGAGTTAAATGTATTTTACAGGTGGGGTGTGTGTGTGTGTGTGTGTGTGTGTCATTAGCCATTAATGGTTCAATCATAGCGTTCAGTCGTCGTTGTGACCTTTTCCTTAGATGCTCTGTTTCTAATGCATTGTATTTGGTGTATCCTTCAACTATCATAAATAAATTTAGCATGAAAAATAAAGGTATTATGAGAGATGTTTTAACTTTATTAAGTGTCTATGGGGAAATTCTGCCTTTCATCTCCTGTATAATTAGATCACAACTGATCTGCCACACTGAATGTTACAACAAAAACTCAGAGAAATTATGGAGAGGGTTTTATGCTAAATTAGGTGGGATGACAATGAGTCCAGGATGTACTGTTTTGGTGCAATTCCACCCTGCCTCCAACCAAACCACAGGCGTGTCCCTATCAAAACATCTCTGACCTAACACACTGTCATAACCACTGAGAATATGGGCTGTTCCTTCACTGTATTGAGTTTCCTAGTTCCTAGTCTTGTTCCCAGACCCATGTCACAGCAGTGGACGGATTACATCACCGCTACGTGAAAAGGGGTCTGGAAGCTTTGTTACTTTTTTCTGTGCCATCGGAATGCAATTAAATGTTGTGTGCTCGTCACATGCAAATTACTGTGAGCAAGTAATTAATAATATAATTACGTGGAAGTTATCTGTGAGGTTAGTGGGACACATACAGGCAACCACTAGAGTGCACGAAAGGAGAGCGAAGCTTGTCAAAAGTGACAGTTTTAGCTGAGACCATGAAGGGCCTGTACCTGGTCCTTCATAAGGGCTATGAGCAGGATGATGGAACCTTCCTTCCCTTTATAAAGTGCATCGAACAGGTGTGGTAGGTTCCAATAACACACAAAGACTTTCCGCTTCCTGTAGGAAGACTAACAAATACGTCAGGCACCGGATGGGAAGCTCTCCATAATAACCCTCTATTCGGGTGTTACTTGACTGTATCTCGAGTTCAATGTGGCTGTTTCAATACGTAGTCAGCCCACGCCTATTTCAGTACTCATACGCAATGAGCGAGCACATGACAGCCATGAGAACATTTATATTGGAATGCCAATTATTCCAATGCAACGATTTGATTGGTCACAAAAGAAATTCAACTGTCTGGCACACACGTAGTGATCATGTAATCCATACGCTGCTGTGACATGGGTCTGGACACGAGATTACGTGTTGCATTCTTCCATTGTGAAACGTTTCTTTTGTTTTCCCCAACTTCTGCACAGCAGCTTGAAATAACATTACATACATATACAACTCCTCTTCCCTTTCCTCAACTCACAACATACGCACAGGTAAATAATCACATGTACCATAAACCCTTCACTGATTCTCAAGTGCACTTTCCATTTCATTGTCAATGAACTTACACCCTTACTGACAACGAAATGGAAAGTGCAACACATGTACTTGAGAGTCAGTAAAGGTTTACTGGGTTGCACGTGATTATTTATGACTGTACAGTGTACAGTAATGTTATTTCAAGCTGCTGTGGAGAAGTTGGGGGAAACAAAACAATGTTTCACAATGTAGGAATGGAAATACAATGAAGGAACAGCCCTAAGGCTCAGTTGTGTTAGGTAAGAGATGTTTTGATAGGTAATCATGTATACACACACCTGTGGTTTCGTTGGAGGCAGGGGTGGAAACAGTTGAGCCATGCTAGAACCAGTATGTCCCAATTTGCTACATCCTAGACCCATAGTCAATTTGGCATAAAACCCTCTCCAGTATTTTTTTTGGTTGCAACATTCAGTGTGGCAGACCAGTTGTGATCTAATTATACAGGAGATGAAAGACATAAAGTTAAAACAACACTCATAATACTGTACCTTCCATGAAGGAGCTTATTTTTCATTCTAAATTTATTAATGTACAAAGCATCAAAAATATCTCTGCACCTTATGTATTTAATAATGGCCCATGACCCATAGAATATATGAGTCATACATGCCAGAGACGTGTGCAGATTTGGCATGGAATACCCCACGAGGCAAGGGGAAGCATTATGATTACCCCATAGCTTATCTACTTTCAAACCTGTCCAAGTTATGCAATTCTTGTGCCTAGGTATGATTCAATATAGCATTTGCTCTTTATATTACTTAAATGCACATTTTGACGTGAATTAGACATTTATGGCACAATAGGGTCACCTGCCAAGCATGTGCACCCGACTGCTTTCATCATGACTGAATCATTACCAGGCAATCAATTCCTTAATGATGAAGTCTAAAAACAAACCCCAAGGACTATCACTAGTCATCCAACAAACTTACGTCTGAAATTGTGACTCTGAATGAGATGCAGGGAGGTGCTGCATTGTTTCTGCAAAAAAATAACCAAGGTCTTAGTTACCAGCTGAATTTTGCTTTGAAAATTTCCTATTTGCAACACTGTACTTGACTTCCACTACTGTACGAACACATACTACCAATATTTGTATATTGTGTTAAGCACATAAATGTCTGGTATTATGTTGGGCACAACAAACATCATAGTTTGTGGAAAGTCGCTACTGTCTCACAAATTAGCTGACACACAGTTGTAATACTGAACAAATACATAGAAATGCACCAAACAAATTGCATGCTTCATTACATGCATGTGGCGCATCAATTGAAAGGTTGTTAAAAGGTGAAGCACTTGTCATATATCAAAACTTGCCTAGGTTTTGGTGGTGCATTGATTCTTGTGGCCTTGTGTTATAAGAGGGTCTTTGCTGCTGAGGAAAAATCAAATATCCATTATACAACTGTCAAAACACACACATTATTTCCTACCTCAGCATTAGTGCCTCCTTTTGGGGCTTTGGGATTGCCCCTCTTCCCTCTTCCTCCTCGTTCAGGATTCCGATGGGACATATGATCCATTTGAAGTTCTAAGAGCAGATTTCAAGGCTTAACACCACCTCGGTTCAATACTGTATCCTCATACCGCCACAGAAATACACATATTTCAGCAATTCATGTATATACGTGGACAAAATACATTGCCTAAATGCAATGGTTTTGTTAGCAGCTACATGGATTTCTATTCAAACATTATTGCAAGATACCGGGTGTCCACGAAAGAACGCAATCTATCAAATGTTATTCCCGTTCAAAAGCATTGCGTTCTTTCGTGGACACCCGGTATATCAATCATACACTGCCATCACCAAATGGTTAAAAGCACACACAAAGTCTGCACATGGTCTTACCCAATGAGGATGGGTTAGAATACACTGATCCTCCTTGTGGTCCAGCCCCATACTGTGGGTTAGTTGGTCCAGCCCCATACTGTGGGCTAGTTGGCCCAGGTCCATACTGTGGGTTAGTTGGTCCAGATCCATACTGTGTATTAGTTGGTCCAGCTCCATACTGTGGCTTTGAATACATGTATGTTGATACATCTTGGTGTCCTGCTCCATCCCGTGTGTTAGGATACATTGGCCCCCTTTGGTGTCCTGCTCCATCCCGTGTGTTAGGATACATTGGCCCCCTTTGGGGCTCTGCTCCATCCCGTGTGTTAGGATACATTGGCCCCCTTTGGGGCTCTGCTCCATCCCGTGTGTTAGGATACATTGGCCCCCTTTGGTGTCCTGCTCCATCCCGTGTGTTAGGATACATTGGCCCCCTTTGGGGCTCTGCTCCATCCCGTGTGTTAGGATACATTGGCCCCCTTTGGGGTCCTGCTCCATCCCGTGTGTTAGGATACATTGGCCCCCTTTGGGGCTCTGCTCCATCTCGTGTGTTAGGATACATTGGCCCCCTTTGGGGTCCTGCTCCATCCTGTGTGTTAGGATACATTGGCCCCCTTTGGGGTCCTGCTCCATCCCGTGTGTTAGGATACATTGGCCCCCTTTGGGGTTCTGCTCCATACTGTGAGATTGGTCCCCCTTCGGATCCTACGCCATAGAGTGGTTGTTCAGGCTGCAGTTAAAAGTGAGCAAAGCATTATTAAATATCAAAACAGAAGTACCACTTCCCCTACCTCAAAAGTGTCTCCCTTTCTGGCAACTCTGGGTCTGCCCTTTTGTTTTCTGGAACCTGGGAGATTCCGAAGAGAAGCTTCAATTACTTGTCCTAAAAAGGTCACTCCATTAAGCACAGTAACTGCTTTCCTTGCATCTCCATCACTGAACAACTCTAACACAGCTGTGCTTGCTACTGGATCAATACTACAGCTCTTGTACTGGATGCCACCACGACTTGTTAGAAGTAAATGCATTGACTCTTCATTGCCACAGAAGTTAAGAATTACAACAGAAGCCGAAGTTTGATTTGACATTGCAGGTGGAACCTGCCCAGTAGAATGGAACGCCATATTTGTAGTTCCCACAGGACCATTTTGGACTTCTTCCACTTGAAGAGGAAATTTACCATGAAGCAGGGATCCATTTAATGTCTGAACAGCATCTCGTGCTGCACCCATGGAAGTGAAGGTGACTATGGCATACCCTTTAGTTTGCTTGGTTTGGCGATTGCGCTCCACCTGGACATTAGTGATGTAGGCCTCAAACAGCTTGAAGTGAGCTCTGATGTGATCATTCTTAATGTGATTGGGAAGATCTCTGCCTACATAGACCTCAATCCTGCTATGTCCCAACTGGGCATCAACAGGCATGAAAGTGTTGTCACCAGTAGCAGTGGGTTTAGGTGCCCGTGGCTTCTGTTTCCTTTCATAAGCCTTTACTTTAACCTTCCATTTGCCAAGGATGAAGGTTCCATTAACAATAGATATGGCTCTTTCAGCTGCTTCACGAGAGTTGAAGGTTACAAATCCCAACCCCTTTGTTGTTCCAGTAGCCTTGTTGAATGGCACTACAACTTTGGTGATGAAGGGTTCAAAGCCATGGACAGAGAAGTGCTCTTCAATCTGCTTTTCTCTGATATCAGAAGGTAACCCACTGCCTACAAACACGGTACAAGACGCTTTTGATTCAGTGCCTGACTCTGTGCTACAAACAGAATCATCATCATCTGAGCTTGAACTATTAGCAAAGTCCTATAAAAGAGAAACATGATTCACGCGCATCATGCTACATTCAAAATTGTTTCCTGTGTGTATGACTACACCCTTCATTAGGCCGACTAGTATCGTAAATCACAGGACTTCTTAGTCATCACAAAACTGGATGGGAGGAGCAGAGGTGTTATTATTTAATTGCCCATTCTCCTGGCTCTAATACCGTTTCCCCCTGGGAGAATAGAAAAGTGAGAGCATTAAGCTATTAGTAGGCTGGAAGCACTACTGGAGCCGTGCATTCCTATCAGTGCTTTACAAAGCAAAGTCAGTTGTTGGCATGGACATATAGAGTACAGGGGAGGGAGAGGCTCAAGCCACACCTCCCCACAGCCCAAGTCCCAGGAAGGCTGAGTCTCTCTGACTGACTCCTAGGTAAACCCAGTGAGTTACATCACTGCAGTTATTTTTAGGGTGACCAGTGTGTGATCCATGGTCACTATCTTTGAAATGACTGCACTGTGCTGGCCTTACTTAGCTTAAAAGTGCTATTGTTCATACATGTACTGTTGTGGGACTGTTATCTTAACTATATAATCACATCTGTTGTAACAGGTTTAAACCTCTATCAAAACTCTACAGAAAATAAGGATCAGTTAAGCTTCCTGCCATCAGGTCATGCCTTCCCACAAAATGGCTGTTGTAGCCCTGACCCTAAACCTTGTGCTTGCATCACTGAACAACTACCATGATACATGATTCTGGGCCAGACTAATTTGACTTTAGCAATGAATTGGACAGCTTAGTTATTGAGATGTAAAGTTGTGAACCATATAATTGTACTTCGCTGTGTGAAGCTAATGTGATTGTATATGTCTGATCTCATGAATCAACACAGATTGTAACAGGACATGAGTATTGATTCTGGAACACAGGTTTAGGGCAGTACATCCTGGTACAGGGTTTTTGGCTGAGTAGACCGGTTTATGCGAGAAAAGGATTTTTGAGCCTGTTCTGCTATGCCTATAGCCTGCGCCACTTAAGAGCGGTTTTCCCTTCAGATTCTGAATGTGTACCGGTTGAGTTTGGTTCAGAAGATCTTAAAATTCGAATCAGTTAGTGGTGCTATCTGTCTTCATCATTAGACAATTTAATGTCAGCTTGCAGCGGCAATCAGAATGCACGTCTACATAAGGCTTCAGTAATATTTCGCTCGCGCAAGACACAAGACACTTTATACCATCTTAGCACTGCTAAACCACACGTAAGGCCCTCCCCCTCCCCCCACACACCCACGTGCACGAGAGCTAGGTCCACATATAATCGGGTCTTACTGAGCCCCCTTCCAGGTACATCTCTGGTTGTTGGCATATTATTACATTTCTCCTCACCTGAACGTCGGCCATTGATATAGCGCACGCCAGCTGCACGAGGGGAACTTTTTTTTTGTGTGGATTTATTATTAATCGTGCCCCCGCCCCCATCAATAATCAAACTTAATTCACGTGACGTGGCACGTTGCTCGTTCTTTCAATTGTGTTCTTTTGCCAAATATTCAAGCGCATACTGATGGGGGAGCGATCTGAAGTCTTCGGCTAGTGTGCCCCTACTTTAAAAATTGCTGCATTCGCCCCTGATAACTGATCATCGATGCATCCGTTAGGCATCCCACACGTAGGACCTATATAGCTTATGTTATTCTATTACCCAGTGTGATTACGACGCAGGGGTGTAGCTAAAAGTAGGAGTAGGAGTTGAGGTCTAAAAGTAGGAGTAGGAGCAGGAGTAGGAGTTGGTGTCTAAAAGTAGGAGTAGGTGTTAATTGATGTTATAGTAGCTGTCATGCACTATACTCTCTAGGGTTATATATACCAAGAGTTACTATCTATATGGTTATACATGGATATACCAAGAGTTGAAACATAGGATGAGTTATAAGTATAGAAGTATGAGTATCCAGTATAGACATGTGACAATTGAACCTAGTGTGGGGTCAATATAGTACAGCATCTACTGTTATTGTTTCATGCTGAAAGAAACAAAATTGATAAGCCAAAATGGAAATGATATGGTGAATTCTGGGCATATATATAACACTCAGATTGTGGACAAAAGATAATATATATAAGATCCAGTCTGTCCTCTGTGCATCAAGTTTTTTGTCAAGAGATTTCAATCACACTTGATCAGTTACGCCTAGACCATCATAACAATAGAATTCTCCTCTCCACATAATGACTGTAATAATATGCTTCCTTAAATACCCAGCCAGTTCATACCTTATACCCTAGAGCACTATTTCCTTTGGTAGTTCTTCAATCACATCAACCACCTGATCATCTTCAAATGATGCTATGTTAAATGGTATAATCCATGGCCTGCTGCTTAGAAAAGCTGCACTTTGAACTATGGGTGTTCCCCTGCATTCATAGCAATTACTTCTTTCCTTTGTGGCAACATCTTCTCTATCACTTTCTGCATGTGGAGCATCACTTGGTGGTTCATGGGGAAATGCAGCACCACAATAACTATAGGAATGTCCGGAAATCGGGAAAATGTGTTTCATTTGATCAGCAATTGATATTTCACATTTAGATGTAGGATGTAAAACGAATTCTACAACACAGTGTTCTGATTTTGGACTGGGACAGTGTGATGAGTTGCATTTATTAGAAATAGCAAGTTTCCATACATGACGAAAAAATTGCAAGCACATGGAAATTTCCAAGCAATCAAATTGTTTTCCTATTCTTTCCTGCTCCTACTCCTACTCCTACTCCTACACCTACTTTTAGACACTAACTTCTACTCCTGCTCCTACTCCTACTCCTACTTTTAGACACCAACTCCTACTCCCGCTCCTACTCCTACTCCTACTTTTAGACACCAACTCCTACTCCTGCTCCTCCTACTTTTAGCTACACCCTACGACGCAGCAGGCAGAGCTCAATTGCTTTGGTATTCAGAAAGGTTATGTTACATTTTGCTACCTTACGGACCTCGACCAGGGCTGCGAGATAAAAGAATGAGGCTTCATGTACTGCCATTTCTATCTTCACTGCTGGAGTAGCCTCATAGATCTCTACTTACGTATTTGGGGACGAGGGAAATGTACTTTAGCTTATTCATACATTTGTTTCATGCATACTAGGAATTCAAAAGCTTTCTGGAGCAGGAATAACATTCGTGGGAATACACACGAACACATCATTCCTTAGCTCTTTAAAAAATGCTTAACCGCTACCTCTTGCTTCTCCCGTATTTCAGAATATTCTAAACCCAATGCTCTGCTGATTACTCCTTTTATTGCTGCTTCACCGTACATAGCCATTTCCCATATAACTTTTTCAGTATATTATTCACCAGCAACTCTCACATGACTTTAAGTAAGCTGGCCTATTGGGCGTCCATCATAATCCCATGAAGTAGAATCTGCATGTGCTGTCTGGGGACGAAAATAATAACTTTCGTCTAGGTGTAGTCTGGGTCCCGAATGATGTTCTGCATGGGAACAACCGTGAACGTAAGCATTAACTCATTTTACAACACGAAACCCTCTGGTTCCGAATGGATACATACAACGCTGTCTGCCTAATGCATGCAAGTTGAAACACAACACCCAGAAATGGCTGCTTCTCCTATGCCACGAAGTATTTTAAGTCAGTACACGTTCTTTGGTTTAGAACGGTCTTCCACCGGCAAAACTAGCCTTTCTCGGCTTTCTGTTACGATAATACCCACATCCCCATGCAAGCTCTCCATTCTAAGGTAACAGATTAGATGCACAACTTCAGACACAAAGACACATGTACAGTATATCCCTACCCCTACCGTATATCAACCCACCAACCTTGAGAAAATATGCCCCATTCATAGTGATGTTAGGCTAGGGTTTTGTGTTCCTAGCGATCGCCTCAACCCACCACTACTGCAAAGTGAATCTCATTAGTGGTGGTTAAGGCGATCTGTAGGAACACAAAATCCTAGCCTAACATCACTATCCATGTACTGTACCAGGTGTCACTGATCTTGGTGTTGTTTTTGCTTCTGACCTCAAACCAAGTGTCCAGTGTTCTCATATCGCTGCGAAGGCTTTCAGCCATTTTTCTTTTTTAATGAAAGGTTTTCTAACTTCTGATGTATCCATCTTGATCCTAGCCTACAAAATGTATGTTCGTCCCATACTGGAATACAACTCTCCTGTTTGTCTGATATAAGTGTGTAGAAAGAGTGCAGCGTTACTTCACTCATGCCCTTTGTAAGCGAGTTGGGCTTTCTCATCTTGTTATTCTATACGACTGCAAAATTTTAATCTTCAGTCACTGGAATAGAGAAGGGTGTATTGTAACCTTGTGCAGTGCTACAAGATTGGTAGATTTACCTATGGAAGATTTTTTTTCTCATTGACTTCAACTACCACAATCTACGGGGTCACTCCCTTAAATTGAAACCCGTTGGTAGTTTGTCAGTCTACAGTTGTAGGTATAATTTTTTCTCGCAACGAAGTGTGGAACTCATTACCATCAAATGTCATTGAAGCCACAAGTTTTGATGCCTTCAAGTCACGTCTGTCTAATGACTTATCAAGTTATTGTTAAGTGTATCATTTCTAGCAGGGAATATATAAGTGCATGTACATGCCATATTTACCTCAGTCAGTCAGTCAGTCAGTCAGTCAGTCAGTCAGTCAGTCAGTCAGTCAGTCAGTCAGTCAGGTCAGTCAGTCAGTCAGTCAGTCAGTCAGTCAGTCAGTCAGTCAGTCAGTCAGTCAGTCAGTCAGTCAGTCAGTCAGTCAGTCAGTCAGTCAGTCAGTCAGTCA
The DNA here is from genome assembly GCA_013339895.1 of Ephydatia muelleri. NCBI lineage: Eukaryota > Metazoa > Porifera > Demospongiae > Spongillida > Spongillidae > Ephydatia > Ephydatia muelleri. The sequence continues at coordinate 6,757,583 of JABACO010000015.1, forward strand.
GTCAGTCAGTCAGTCAGTCAGTCAGTCAGTCAGTCAGTCAGTCAGTCAGTCAGTCAGTCAGTCAGTCAGTCAGTCAGTCAGTCAGTCAGTCAGTCAGTCAGTCAGTCAGTCAGTCAGTCAGTCAGTCAGTCAGTCGTCAGTCAGTCGTCAGTCAGTCAGTCAGTCAGTCAGTCAGTCAGTCAGTCAGTCAGTCAGTCAGTCAGTCAGTCAGTCAGTCAGTCAGTCAGTCAGTCAGTCAGTCAGTCAGTCAGTCAGTCAGTCAGTCAGTCAGTCAGTCAGTCAGTCAGTCAGTCAGTCAGTCAGTCAGTCAGTCAGTCAGTCAGTCAGTCAGTCAGTCAGTCAGTCAGTCAGTCAGTCAGTCAGTCAGTCAGTCAGTCAGTCAGTCAGTCAGTCAGTCAGTCAGTCAGTCAGTCAGTCAGTCAGTCAGTCAGTCAGTCAGTCAGTCAGTCAGTCAGTCAGTCAGTCAGTCAGTCAGTCAGTCAGTCAGTCAGTCAGTCAGTCAGTCAGTCAGTCAGTCAGTCAGTCAGTCAGTCAGTCAGTCAGTCAGTCAGTCAGTCAGTCAGTCAGTCAGTCAGTAGTCAGTCAGTCAGTCAGTCAGTCAGTCAGTCAGTCAGTCAGTCAGTCAGTCAGTCAGTCAGTCAGTCAGTCAGGTCAGTCAGTCAGTCAGTCAGTCAGTCAGTCAGTCAGTCAGTCAGTCAGTCAGTCAGTCAGTCAGTCAGTCAGTCAGTCAGTCAGTCAGTCAGGTCAGTCAGTCAGTCAGTCAGTCAGTCAGTCAGTCAGTCAGTCAGTCAGTCAGTCAGTCAGTCAGTCAGTCAGTCAGTCAGTCAGTCAGTCAGTCAGTCAGTCAGTCAGTCAGTCAGTCAGTCAGTCAGTCAGTCAGTCAGTCAGTCAGTCGTATAATCGGGTGAATGTCACTCCTAATCCAGAAGTGAATGTCGCTCTCAAAATTTCACTCCTATTGTAAGAATGAAGAGCACTCTACATGGAGTGCTGTGAAGATTGCGCTTCACTCTTTCTTATGGATTGACGCACACTCTTAATTATAAATTTTTATTGGATACGATTATTCTGTAATGCAATCAAATTAATAAATAAAACAACTGTACACACAGCAACCATGTGCACAGACAACGAAGATAGCAGTCTTGTAGTTAATATTGAACTGCAGCTTCCAAAAAGGCATTGCAGCTTCGGGGTGAGCCGTATCTTCAAACAATATTGTCATCCTGCCAAGTAATTTTGGCACACACACACACACACACACACACACACACACACACACACACACACACACACACACACACACACACACACACACACACACACACACACACACACACACACACACACACATACACACATACACACATACACATACACACATACACACACACATACACACATACACACACACATACACACATACACACATACACACACACACACATACACACATACACACACAGACACACACACACAGGGGCAGTGTACTCCACTGTAGAAGCTGGCAAGTCAGCCCATGTGCCTTAGAAGACTATCACATACCGTCACAAATTACTAATTTACCTCTCGATTATAACAAAGATATGCAATTATTGCATACCTCTAATCTGATTGGTTCCCCAAAATTCTGGTGACCGTGGACAGAATTTAGTACAGCAGTTCACCAGACCCGACTTACGTGTAGCGGTGATGTAATCCACCTGCGGCTGTGTAACATTGGGTCTGGGTACGAGGCTATGGCAGCAGGAGTCAGTCAGCATTCTAAATGCTGAAAAAAGGAACATTTCACAGTTCGTAACAATGTGCTCAATATTTTTTTTCTGCAAATTTATATAATTGTTTTTGATATCAATGATTATTATAATTCAATAAACACGCATATACATGATCTATAATTTCTGTTTAATTACATTTATTGTTCAGATAACATTACTACAATTAAATACAACGAATTTACACAAACCATACTATAAACAAATCAATAACTAATATCATCTGTGCAGACAACCTCTAGGATTGTGCTCATCAATAATAGTAATAGCTATTGAGAATGATTCATTTCGATACATCTCAGCAACACCCATTTCCTCATCAAGCAGCATCTTTTCTTTCTTCAATAATATGTTTCATGTTTACTTTTTATGTTAAACACATTAAAAATATTATGGAGGTACATGCAACAGTATACGCACGCACATCCAGGGATTTATCTGACTTTTATTTATGATGGGTGGGTAGGCAACTGGACATGGGTGGGTTACGTGCATGATGGAAGCTATAATGTGTCATAAGCGTGTCAGAATTCAATAGTGCACAATCAATTCATGATTCATAGTGTAGTAATAGTTACATGTACAAACAACAGTATACACAAATCGATTTCCAGTGTTCACTAACATTGCAATGCGCAACTGATGCAAAAACTATTTTACCCTGTAATTACGCCATAGAAAAAAACTCCAATAATATATTTCCTATATGCCTCAATATTTTCCATTTTGCCTCGGGGATCAGGAATATCCGGTCCCTCCATTTCACAGAAAAGTAGGTCTTCCAAGTGACCTTCAGTTAGTCGATTTCACAGGTTTGTCTAAATTCTACTCATCGTTGAAAATGATCATTCTGCTTCAGCAGAACTAGACGGCAACAGCAACAATCTGATTGCAGTAAGCCTTAGATCTAGGAACATCACTGACTCACTAGGGTTTATGACAAATACAGTTATGTTGATAGTAGGTCTACGACGGAAAATGTTCCACTCTGTTTCTATGCTGGAAGCTAAAACAGGATCAAGACCGAGAGCTGTGCACATTGAACACCAGTTAACAGGAAGTTTCTGTTCTATATTAGAGAGCTCCTTGGCTAAAGCTTTTACAGTATCACTTGTGGAGTGTATTGAAATTATGCATTGTGGCAAACTCCTTCAATTTATTCAAGTCTTGGAAAGGATTGTCAATCCAAGACCCACCTACTTTCAGTCCAAACTGTCGAGTGCTTATGCAGATAGCACAGTTGTAACCAGTGATCGTTTTTGTTGTAGATTCCTTACCTCTTGAAGCCACTGGAATATCTCTGTTGCACGTTTTGGAGGCTGTGCAGATTTAAACTTCTTTGTCTGAGTTGGTAGGCTCTCTTCATTGCCACTTAGCAGTACTGTTGGTGAAATGGGACGTGCTAAATCCAATGTTGAAGGACTAATCGAAGTCTCCAACAAAACGTATGGCTGATCTGCTTATAATTGTGTGTACTGGCTCTTTAAAAGACCCTCCACGACCTACCCCACAAACTACACTAGCTGCTTTTGTGAACGGATTGTCTCCCGACATTTTAGCAATAGTATTTTTAATAACGCCTACCGATAATAGTCAGAGATTAATACCCCTTATTGCACAGTCTGATGTAGCCACACGGACAGAACCGCTGCGAAATAATGATTTGTAATAAACACAAGCTCATCGAAAAAGGCAACAGTTAAGACCCTCCGTCCTTATGCAACGGTGTGGCTAAAAATACAGTAGAAATAAGTACACGTAACATATGCGTAGCGTTTACGTGTGACGCTGCTTCGAAATTCGCTTTGTCATTCCTACGCAAACGCTACACTCGCTTTATCCACGCTGAAGGTATTCAGGCGATTCGTCTATCATGGCTAAAAATGCGACGCATAGGCTATACGGAAACATTACCTGTACTTTTTTTGTGACCGCTAATGTTTTTATAAATACTATTTGGGAAAATTGCCCCACGGTTATAATGTTATAAAAATGCATCGCGTTTGAATCGCGATAACTTCCCAACGGATAACGCTATTGACTTCCTATTTTCAACACTTCATAGTGAAATGGTGTAGTATGAAGTGTTGAAAATAGGAAGTCGATAGCGTTATCCGTTGGGAAGTTATAGCGATTCAAACGCGATGCATTTTTATAACATTTTAACCGTGGGGCAATTTTCGCGGAAACTGTCCCATTTTGAATACCCGGGGGCGGAGGGGTTATGGTAATGAAATCATTAATACATTCACTTAGCACATTGAAACGATCACGCCCGCAACCACTGATGCATGATTAAAAAGCTGTACCATCCAATATAATTTTTACGGGTGGGTAAGCCCAAAAGTTACGGGTGGGTAAGCCCAAAAGTTACGGGTGGGTAAGCCCAAAAGTCACGGGTGGGTAGCGGGTGGGTAAAGGGTGGGTCAGATAAATCCCTGACATCCACACCCACACACCTTGAACCACACCTTCCATCAGCCAGCATGACCACCAGTTTCTTCTCTCGCCTGTGCAGAGAATGACACTCTCTTTTTGATCACACACTTTTTGCACTGCTATGGTATCATCTCCCACCAGATCCTCCTGTGGAAATAGAAAGAAGATCACCACTGGTGCACTGTATGACTACTGGTCATGAATAGTGGTGGTCATAGACTATCTTAGACTGTGTGTAGTATAAGACCCTAGATAATACCTCCAACCCTGACACCTGACACCACCTACAATCCTAGCACTAGTACACACCCAACACTCATATAATCTTTCAACAACCTACACACTCTACATACCACCTCCAACACTCTAGCTAGGTACGTATGCAGGTAGAAACTGGATGCGCTATAATTAGAACTTACTTCAAAATCAGTTAACTGCAGTGGCGTATCCAGAGAGGGTGCTCCGGGTGCTTGAGCACCCCCCTCGGCCTTAGGTGGTAAAATTATTAAAAATTATATTTTGTATTATTAATAATTAGTCGCCGCGTATATCCGATCATGTCGATTTTAAAGCACTTCCAAAAATCGAAAGTAGTGCCACCAAGTGCCGCGACCTCATTGGCTGTTTCAAGCGATGCAGCCAATATAGGTAAAATTCTCTGCCTGCGTTACGTAGGTGGTTTCCACAAGAAAATATCTACATGTACCTACCTTAGGTAGGTACATGTAGATATTTTCTGTGTGCCCAAAGGTATCGGACCTAAAGCGGAATGGCCCCCCCCCCCCCACACTTTTTGTATGGGGCCTGACCTTAAGCACCCCTCTCGCTGAAATCCTGGATACGCCACTGAACTGCTTTCAAACACTAGCTGGAAACAACGACATTTTTGTTACAGAAACACAATAAAAGATCCCTTACTTTGTACTCCGACTGAAGAAACAGAGCTTTGCGTTTCTGCCAAAGTAGTGCTGGTTTCACCCCATTGCGTACCGCATTTTATACACGAGAGCGACCGATACAAAACCAGCGATCGCGACCAAACAATAGCATGAAATAGGCAAGGGAGTGTACACAAATGATAGAGTGTAACTTGCAACACACATTTCGCTTTATTCTTCTCCTGTATGTAGCTCAAAAACCATTCGTTACTAAACAGAACCTAGAGGCTATGTAATTGCGGATAATTAATTCGGCCGGTGATCATTTCGTTCATTGGGACAACTGGTATAGCTGAGCACTACTTGATTCAGTGGAGTGATCTTTGAGTTAATGTTCTTTTACCGACGTGTGATAGAAATATTATGGTTATGAAATCAATGCGTCCGTAACAGTAAACATGTGCCGCTTATACAGGTATATGCGTTCAACAATAAGTATCGTCACTTATTCAACCAATCCTTTGTCACTAAATTCCACAGAATGAACGTCACTCTTCAAAGATTGATCCTCACCCTTTTGCTAAAGAGTGAAGCTAGCAAAGAGTACCCTTCACTTTTGCGCTCGCTTCACTCCAGAGGAGTGAAGCCAGCAAAGAGTGAAGGGCACTCTGTTTTTTTTTACAGTGTGCATAATTCGCGGTTGGCAACGCGCGTGAGTGCATGGGTTCATTTCTGCTTCAGTTTCTTTTATTGTTATGACAGTCATAGCTGCTTACATGCAAGTTATGTGCATGAGTGTGTATGCTGTGTGGGCACATGTGTACATGTGTTGGCATGCATGAACACGAATGTTCAGTGCATGTATTGTGCATGTGAGTTGATTCCGATGAGAGTCCGCAGTCTATTTGCTTCTGTTTTTGAGTTTCTTAATTTCTTTCTTTCCATCAGGTATATGGTTTAGTTATTAACTGAGTTGAGCACCAAAAACTATATGTCCATTGGATAATGGATGTGTTTTATATATGGATCGGCGGTTAAACGGTTAGTAGACTTTATTTTGAAGGGGTGCATGAGGACTGCGGGGGTAGATAGTTTGCCACCATTTTATATGTAACTATCAGTCACTGAGTGCTGCCAAAGGTCATACCGGGGTTCCTGTCGAGCCCAGCCAGAAGATGAGCTCATGCAATGCGGACATAAATCAGAAAATCATATGCATGGAATCGTTTTCGCGAAAAGGGACCTAGCTAACGCATGTCTTTTCTTTAATATTTTAGAAGTCTGAAATATCCTCCACACATTGCACTGAGAATCGGAGTATCTGTTATGGAGTTGTAAGGCGCTGAATTTTTAATTAACCATACATTCAACTCAAGGTTAATACATTTCTATTGCGCGCGTATATGGGATCGTTTCCTCGAAAAGGGACCTATATAGCGCATACGTTATAAAATTTCCGGTACGCAATAGAAATTTAACGCTTGCGTTGAAATTGTATGGCTAATAAAAAATTCAGAGCCCTTACAACTCCATGACGGATACTCCGATTCTCAGTGCGTAAGAAGCAATGTGTATAGACTTCTCTTTTCGAGGAACGATCCATAATTTGACTTCATTAGAGCTACATGCATGTAAAATAGAATGCCTATACAGTCGTCGATCCACTAAACATATACTTTCGGAATGCTACGGTGCCAGGCGTGCACTCCATACTTGCGTATCACCTCCTCCGTCACGGATATCTTTCGACGACACGATGGGGCTTCACAATGACAGTCGAACTGTTTCATCGTCAGACTGATGATCGTCTCGTCACAGAAGTCGCGCGCAGCTATCTGATTCAAAGAGTGCGGAGCAGCGAGTATGAGGTTCGGCTCGCAGGAGTGATTTATTGGACACCATTTATTGTGGTCGTTCTCCCAGATTACGTACACAAGGGATACCACCTTGTTGCTGCACGCCCTATTGCGAAGGGGGCGGTAGTCTTTGCTGACGAGAGGAGACCGTTTCCAATCATCACGCGACCGTACGTGGAGGCCAATTGGAGCGATGCAGAGACGTTCTCCCGCTAAGCCTGGCCGTTAACCAGCGAACCCCTTCGCGGGGTCGACGGTCACTTTGTGCAGCGGCTGACGTTTCTTGTGAGTGAGAAACGCAGTGTCGATGAGCGCTGTGACAAAGTCGCGGTGAGGGAACGTCGGGTCGAGGCGCAGTATCCAATCCGCACTGCCCTCCAACCCGGGGGGGATATAGGACCCCCGCATTAGCATTGATCTCCAGGAAGTACACGTCGTTCGTTGTACGGTCTATGCGTAGATCGCTGCGCCCATATCCCACACCGCCGAGGATGGACTCAAACGCAACTCTGCAAACTCGGTCGATTTCCCCACGCGTTGGATCGTCGTCTGGCAAGGGTTCAAGTGGAAGGATTACGGAAGTATGGAGTGGGTATACCCACTCCATACTTCCGTAATCCTTCTACTTGAGGTCGAAGTGTTTGAAGTCCTCGCCGGGAGGAAAGTTCACGCGCACGGGCGGGAGGACTTTCGTCCCTTTCGGTGTGGCCACGGTGAGTACGGTCACCTCGTCCCCAACGATGAATTCCTCCACCATAGCGCAGTTATGGTTCTTGACAAACGTCGTCAATTCTCGAGCGAGGTCCTCAAAACTGCAGCACTTGCACGTGCGGGTCATGCCGATGGAACTAAAACCATGTGGGTGTTTAACTATTAGTGGATATTTTAAAGCGGACGCACATGTAAGTTTACGCAACTCCTCCTCTGTCGGAACGTCCTGTACAACGAAGAACTTCGGCGTCTTGATATCATTGTAGTACGCGATCATCTTCATGTCAGGTTTCAATATGTCATAGTGCTTCAGGTCTGCCCCCGTGAAAGGAACGTTAAACTCCTCAAGAGCTCGCACGACGTCTTCCCCAGCGCGATCCTCGTCCGCCGCCCCGTCACCGAGGTTAAAGAAAACGTTGTACTTCTTTGAATAAACGAGGCTGCGGACGTCGCGGTGGGAGCTGGCCTTGTGAAGGGGAACTCTCTCGAACATGTAGGGACTCGGAGAAGTAGTGCGCCGGTGTGCAGACGTAGTTGTCTACCTTCTTGAGTTCGCTCGTGCTAGATTCGTAGCTGCTAACGAGAACGGCCACGCTGATCTTATTCCGCTTCTCCTCCATATTAGCTTGGGCATTTAGGGATATAAGGGGCCGCTCCTATATATGGGTCAGTTTCCGAGAAAATGAAAAGTGGCATAAAAAGTTATAAAAATGCTTCACGTTTGAATCGCTAAAACTCCGTAAAGGTTTAAGCTATCAACTTCCTATTTTGAACACTTCTTGCCACACCACTTCTCTCTACGAAAATCGATTTTGGTGTCTTACCCTAGCTCCTTGCCGACGTTACAAGGCACAGTACCCCGAGGGGTTCAAAATCCAGGTAACTCCCTGCAGGAATGTCCAAATCACTTCAAAATCGATATGCACGTAAAGGATCCTGTCACTGTTTATTTCTGCAGATCGTTGATTTTTACCTTATCCGTTATGGAGATACAGCAATGCAAAGTAAAGTCCATGTTTCCCGCTCGAATCGCGCCTTTCTCAGTCCCACTCTGGAGAATGGAAGTGGTTCAAGGACTGAGAAAGGCGCGATTCGAGCGGGAAACGTGGACTTACTTTGCATTGCTGTATCTCCATAACGGAAGAGGTAAAAATCAACGATCTGCAGAAATCAATAGTGACAGGACTCCTTTACGTGCATATCGATTTTGAAGTGATTTGGACATTCCTGCAGGGAGCTACCTGGATTTTGAACCCCTCGGGGTACTGTGCCTTGTAACGTCGGCAAGGAGCAAGGGTAAGACACCAAAATATATTTTCGTAGAGAGAAGTGGTGTGGCACGAAGTGTTCGAAATAGGAAGTTGATTGCTTAAACCGTTATGGAGGTTTAGCGATTCAAACGTGAAGCATTTTTATAACTTTTTATATATATAGCCACTTTTCATTTTCTCGGAAACTGACCCATATAATTATATGGGACAGTTTCCGCGAAAATTGCCCCACGGTTAAAATGTTATAAAAATGCATCGCGTTTGAATCGCTATAACTTCCCAACGGATAACGCTATCGACTTCCTAATTTCAACACTTCTTACTACACCATTTCACTATGAAGTGTTGAAAATAGGAAGTCGATAGCGTTATCCGTTGGAAAGTTATAGCGATTCAAACGCGATGCATTTTTATAACATTTTAATTAACCGTGGGGCAATTTTCGCGGAAACTGTCCCATATATATATAAAGGAATAATATGAATATGATTTTAATCTCTGATTGTTATGCCCCTCCCGCCTCCACACACTATAGGTTACATGCGTCAAAGTGGGCGAAACCCGTGCAGTCGGGTGTAAAGTTGCATTATGTAATCCACATACAGGGTGCATGTAGTGACCCAACCCATCACAGCAGCGGATGGTTTTCGGTTACGTATGCTGCTAACTCAGTCATGCAACTGCATTGCTATTATACTATTTGGGCCCCAAATGTATCAACTAGCATGAAAAATTAAAATTGTAATATACACCAACCATGCTGGTCTCGTACTCAGACCCAACTTTTCGCAGCTGCGGATAGATTACATCACCGCTACGCTTCTAGTTCCTCAGTTATTGTCTAGGTTACTACAATATGAAATTCGGGTATAGGTAAAAGTAGGAGTAGGAACAGGAGTAGGAGTAGATGCCTAAATCTAGGAACAGGAGTATACATGCCTGATTCTGTGTGGGAAGCTAATAACTGTCAATAGCATATTTGAATGAGTGAAAATTCATATGCATTGATGCAAATATATCAGTATAGTGAAATTCAGGCATACACATGCTAAATATTCAACACATCTCTGTAGACAAAAGATAAAACACATAAGTTCCTGTATGTCCTTTGTTAATTGATGCAGTATGATAATTGAATTCTACAAAACAATTAACATTGTGAGATTGGGCTGGGACACTGGGGCAGTGAGATAAATTGCATTTATTAAATGAAAGTATGCACAGTTTCCATACGTTATAACAATGCAAGAACATGGAATTTTCTGACCCAAAACTAATTTTTTACCCCTGTTTATTAAATGCTAGTTTTGAGTGTATGAAATTCAGAATTGAAGTTTTACATTTATGAATAGTACCACTTAGCATAGATTAAATCTATAGAATCTAAAACACACACACACACATGCACACACACATACGCACACATATGCATATGCACATACACACAAAGCATGGTTAGTGGTTTGCACATATAAACACTGTATGGGATTGGACTTATGCAGTGGACGTGTTCATTTATGAAGGCTGCACGCAACAATTGTTTTCAGTAGCAGTGGTACATGTAGGAAGTCAATTGTGGCATTACATTTCCACCACTGATGGATTTCATATTGCTATTCGACTCGGGCATGCTTTTTCTTTCGATCCTTCTTTTGCATCGTTCGTAGCGCTTTGATGACAAGGTCTCGTTAAGTGCTCACGACACTAGCCTTCGTCTAGTGCACGTCAAGATGAAGTGTTAGAAACCTATTAGTCATCCGATCTCGCAGCTATAGGAATCGATTTCTGCGCGCCTCCCACAATGTTCTTTGTCGGCTTTCTTAGCTTTCTGATATATTACAGTTGGTATGGTGCACTCGATAACAACTCACAGCACATTCATGCACCATTGTCACTATTAATTGTTTCATGTGATTGCGACCTCAATTGGAAACTCTCTTACGCATGCTTAATAATGCACTTGTGATCCGAAGCTTCCTTAAGTAACATTTAAACTGATTGTGGTCATGTTTGTACATGTACATAAACAATTACAAAAACACTGGAGTTGATAATAAGACGTTCGTTTCCAGCGGCCGTGTTTGAAAAAGAGCGCTTCCCTTGTTCACTGCACTCCGCTGATTCGTAACAACCAAACAATACTCCTTTATGACGCATACGGCCGGTGTTCTGCAGAAAAGGGAAATGTTATAAACGCCATACGCGACAAGTACATGTATCTACAACCCTAGCGATGAAATGAACACGTATAACTAATCATATAACTCCATATGGACCACATCTGAACTACATATAATTAAACTACAACAGACATAATCATAGAACTACATATAATTAAACTACAACAGACATAATCATAGAAGTACATATAATTAAACTACAACAGACATAATCATAGAAGTACATATAATTAAACTACAACAGACATAATCATAGAACTACATACAATTAAACTACAACAGACATAATCATAGAAGTACATATAATTAAACTACAACAGACATAATCATAGAACTACATACAATTAAACTACAACAGACATAATCATAGAAGTCCAATAGACCATAGATCATTGGCAATTTATTTGCTAGCTGTTTTGCAGATCATTTACAACTTACATTTAGTAATCATTTCATATTATACTAACTACATCAAATATTATATGCCCCCAAAAGATAGAATGAATGTCCTTTTGCATTCAACACCATCAAATACAGAAGCTATACTTATACATGTTGATATATATGCATCATCATCAATTAATCCTGACCTTCCATCTGTGTCCCGACTTGGCCTACCACCACTGACTCGAGTGGAGAGGTAGGAACGGGGACCACAGAAATAGACACTGCAAGGTAAGAAAGAAGAGGTCATGCATTCTCCAAAACCACATCCCACTAGAGCTCACCTCCAACAAGGTATGTGAGGCATGGCTCTACCTTCATCCATTCTTCAAGCACCACGTACTTCTGGCCACTCATGTCAGCAATACTCTTATTGCCTCCAAGAAGGGCCTTTTTTAATGAGGACAGCTCTACCTTAGTGTCATCAGAGTGGTCTGAGCTGGCATCAGGAGGACAGGAGATGACCTCCGAAACCTGTACATGTGGACAGAACTCCTGACAGGCTTTTTTAATGACTGCAAGAACAGCGTGTGCTAATTCTGGGTACTTGGGGTCTGTCTTGTCAGGGGAAGACATAGTCAAGGAGAGGGACTGGAACACTTCATCCATCTCAATAATGGTGGTCACCCCTGTCTCATTAAGCCACTTTACACCATTCTTCCACACATCACAGCTACGACTAAAGTGGGAGTGGAGGGGCGTGCCTTCCATCGTGGGTAAATCAAAGGGCAGTCTACGAAGAAGGACATGAAGAAAGCGTAGGGTGAAGAACTGGTTGGTAGTTCTGACTATCATGTACCAACCCAAGCTGTTACTGGGAACTGTGGCACTACTTGGCCTATCAACATGTACCAGAGCTGGGAAGTAGAGGAGGGGACCAAGGTCTGGGCTGGATGAGCCTTCAGGTGCCATGTTTGTATTAACTTGGGATAGGTCAACTACCTGACACAACTCAAAGTGAATCATGAATTGTGTTATCATTTTAATGTTGTAATCTGGTAATGCTGCCTCAAGAACCGATCTGGGGATTATCCCAGTACTGCTGGCAAGATGGATATATTCCTTATAAGAAGGATCTGCAAACAAAGCTCCATTAACCTTCTGAAGGATGTTCCCTTTGTTAAGGACTATCCAGCTATGAAGGGGGTCTTCAGATGGAATATAGACAATCAAACCCTGTTCTGATAATGTCCGAAGGAGTGGGATGATGCCAGAGATATCAGGATCAATCAGTGTATCCTGATTTGTCTTTAGGCATACAAGTAGATCAGCAAGGGATATGGCATCAACATTAAAAGGTAGTTTCTCTTTAAAGAAGGCAAGAACCATATGACACATCCTAGAGATTGGAGGACACACACTTATGATGCCTTTGTTTGTATCATGCAACAATTTCCAGAACTGATCCATTTCTCCACTGTACAAATTCCTGACGTTTAGGGCTGCAACCTTTACTAACTTTTGATGACTGCTAATGGCTCTCTCAGCAACTGACTGTAGAAGGGACAATTTTGTGGTCACCTGCTCTGGTGTCAGCAGGTCAGCATGAGTGCCCACTATTATGATGGACGATTGTTGGGGACACTTGTGGCACACACCATTGATCATTGTAGACCAGTAATACAGTTCCTTGGTGATGGCCTCAGAGTCCTTCCTTAGGTCCTGAAGAAGAAGGAAGATGGCTGGACTGTGGAGGGAGATGGCCTCCAGACATGCAGAGTGGCTAGATAAGTATTGGTGATGTCCAGCCAAGTCATAGATAACCATATTTGTGTAGGAACTCTCAACTTGATGTGAAATGATCCCAGCAGTGAGAGGCTCTACCACATCATGACGTCTCAAGGCACGCTAAATGAATGATGTGTTAGTATAGTTGTCAATTATATATCATGCATATGTGGGTTGAAGATTATCCCTGCCTTATCGGGGACATTTTGAGGGCTTACTCCTCCCCACTATTTCCCAGTTCAACAATGCCAAGCAATCACATATGGCAGCACAGCCTTATGTATACACATCAACTCAATTTTAGAGCCCATGTCTAGAGACCTTGATGATTACAGAATAATCATATGTGGCTTAATTAGCATACCTGTATTTTTCTCTGTGAACCGGAACGCAACTACATCACAATTTGTAATACATGTATTTTCTTTCAGACTGTTTACGGGTTGGGCTGAATTACTTCACAACACAAAAAGTATGGAGAAAGTAAATTGGACATACTCAGTGTCATAACAAAGTAATTTGACGGAAGTAAATTGAAGCATTTGGGATTAAATTATTAATAGATTGGAGAGTGGGTGTGAGTAGGGTGTATGAATAGGGTCATGGGACTAAAGTGAGAGGCTTTACAAGGAAATAGGCAGGATGTGGGAAGAACCAACGATAAATTTAGGGATTACTTAGAGCATGATCGGTATCAAATGTGTCTGGTTAGTGTTTTGCATACTTTATTTTCTTGATGCAACTATTATGTAACAACAGTAGCTGCATACTGGTCAAGGTGATTGCGGTCAAACATATTGTACTTTATTGATATGTGGAAATTTCAGCCGAATAGTGCCTCATCAAAGATACATTTGTTGTACCTCCAAAAAATCTATCAGCTCACCTTCACAAGTTGAGTTGCTGTTGGCTTTGAGAGGTTGATGATGGCCTTTAATAAGAATAGACATAGATACGTAGGACACATAAAATGTTATTTTATGTTGAAAACAGTATCCTCTCCACAGCGTCTATGCCCGCATCATATGGCTCACCTGAGACAATGTACTCTTTCCAGCACCTGAGTCTCCACACAGCACAACCTTTCCATAAGAATCAGCAGGAAAGTTGTTGCATGTTTTCACTATCTGTTTTAGCACACCAAGTGATTTATACCGAGCATCCATCATGGCTGTACATCCTCTATTGTTCTTGATGTTGATGTCAATGCCAGGCTGGGACAGGAGTACTCTTACACAGCTGGCCCAACCATCTATGATGGAGGGATCACGTTTGTCTGCATCACCTCTGGCAGCCACATGTAGAGCAGTATCACCATCCTGGTGGATGCATGGAGCAATCAACATCAACAATACCTTTCTCATACAATGGGCTATTCCATAAAATAATTGTACACCCCTACTGATGACCAAAAAAGTTGTCCAGAGGGGTCCAATGGTAATGTCCTAGGGGGGTGTTCTATTGCAGTGAGATATGTCCAGAGGGGGGTCCAATGGCAATGATGGCAATGTCCTAGGGGTGTCGCACAGTGAGATGTGTCCGGATGGGTTTCAAAGGTAATGCTCTAGGGGGTATCCTACATCAGGATGTGTCCAGAGGGGGTTCAATGGTAATGTCCTAGGGGGGTGTCCTACATCGAGATGTGTCCAGAGGGGGTTCAATGGTAATGTCCTAAGGGGGTGTCCTACATCGAGATGTGTCCAGAGGGGGTTCTATGGTAATGTCCTAAGGGGGTATCCTACATCAGGTTGTGTCCAGAGGGGGTTCAATGGTAATGTACCAGGGAAGTGTGTCCAGAGGGGGTCCAAAATAAATGTCCTGGGGGGGGGGGGGGGGGGGGGGGTATGGTGTAGAGGCTTTATGTCCTGGGGGATACCTTGATATTAGTCATCAGTAGGGGTGTACAATTATATTATGGAATAGCCCAATGGAGCTATTTAACTCGATCTTACAACTAATGCAATGTGTTACAAAATTGGTTGTTTGTGCATGAGGCGACAGTCTTATTCACCCTGTGCACTAGGTAATGTTTCAAATTTCAACTTGCATACTAATATCAACATTCTAACAATTGAGTTAGGTTTAACTTTCGTGATATGCAGTGTAGTTATTCTAGTTGCTAATGTTTGACCAGTGAAAGTTGAAAATGTGTTTAAATTTGTTTGTGCCTATGTATATACAAGATGACCTAATGGTTTTAATGATTATCACTAACCACTGATGGATGCCAGCATTGAGTGGGGTATGGAAGGGGGGGGGGGGGGGGGGTATGGAAGGGGGGGGACCATAGCCCATTCTATGCCTATATGTACTTTAGACTTGCACAACGTTGGTCTAACTCTACCTTTAAGTTATTCCCACACTTGGTATACACTTTTCTGATGCATGATTACAACCAATAACCAGCTATAACTATATGGACTTATATCCAGATGATAGACTCCATAAATCTGCAGGGCAGAGAGGGGCTTCTCCTATGGTTTTGGGGTGCAGGGGAACCTTCACACCTTGTCACCCTAGCCCCTTGACAACCTCAGTGACGCTGTCGGGGTCTGGGGACCCGAAGAAATCTGGCGGGCGCGGACAGCTGAAATCAAGAAGTGATCCTCCCACGGACCCCTTCGGGACTCATATAAACATGTACATTCAGCGGAACTTTTATCGTGTATGCTAGTATTTAAGAGGTTATCTAAAGGAGGGAGGGGGTCTTTTGGGAAGTGTATCAAGTGGTGGTATCTTCAATCGCAAAACCGCAAGCGAGCGCTTAATCCTTTACAGACGCGTAACATGACAATCATGACTCCTATCATGTTACGCGTCACTGAGTCACCACTCATCTCACTCAAGACATGCATATGCACCTTACACATCACTGCATGGCTCCACATATCAAATACATACAGTTCACTCACATTACTACAAAGGGGAACATGTTGGCAAAAAGATAGATCCAATGCCAAAATGCACTCACCTTCTTCTGATGGTTGACCTGGGCACCCCTATCTAACAGCAGCTGCAAACACTCAACATGTCCTCCACGGGCTGCCATCATCAATGAGGTCCATCCGTACTATAAAGATATATGCATCTCTTAGCACCACCAATGCCACATACAATAAAACACCTTCTATATCAAATAAGTACCATTTCTGCACACAGTTCACTCCTTCACAAAAGGAATGCAACAGCAAGAGTACACTGCACTTATCTCTGATTTGCACTTGCCTTAGTCTGAAGATCGGTCTGGGCACCCCTATCCAGCAGTAGCCGCACACACTTGACCTGCCCTGCAGCCGATGCCCACATTAGTGTGGCCAGTCCTAACTGCAAGACCACCGATGTCACATGGAACATTACCGCTCCATCTACTTTGAGTGCACACCATAACATGGTCCGTCCAACAACACAGGAAGACTAATACCATTCACAGGTCACAGCTATCAATGTTTTAAGGACTCACGATAAGCTGTGTGTGCCCACAACAAATTTTAAAAAGAAACTTAAATATGATTGTGCTGTCCTTCATACAAGAACTGAGACAAAGTTGTCTGCATCCTACTCGACCTCTCACAACCTTCTCACAAATGCCTCCCTCGGGGTCATCCTTGCTTCTCACAAATGCCCCCCTCGGGGTCATCCTTGCTTCTCACAAATGCCCCCCTCGGGGTCATCCTTGCTTCTCACAAATGCCCCCCTCGGGGTCATCCTTGCTTGTGCACTATTATCTGTAACAAGTCAGGCTCTGAAGGCAGATCATCTTCAGATTCTATCAAATCAAAATCTGAAGTTACATGCGTTTCAAAGCCAGAAGACTATTGGCATTGTTCAAGGAAATAGCTGATCCAAAAACAGATATGAATGAGTTAATTCTGAGTTTCAGATGATACACAACAGGACAGGATCTGTGCACTCTGATGCTGATGGTATCTCAATACTAGGTCTTTTCTATACAAAAATTGAATCACATGATGTACACATGCCTTACATATGATGTGTCACATGATGTACACATGCCTTACATATGATGTGTCACATGATGTACACATGCCTTACATATGATGTGTCACATGATGTGCACATGCATATGCCTTCAATAATGCTGTGGCTCAATAAATTGATTGTAGCTTTGCACCATCCAAACCACCTTCTCAAATCATGGTCACCAATTTATAATTTATATCTGTTTAAGGATTGCCCCATGAATGAGAGACCATTAAGATGGCTCCTAATTATAAACAAATAACTAAAATATTCTCTATGAGAAAGTTGATGGTATATAGGATTTGAAGGCAATAGTGGTCTAAAAAGCAAGGAAACAAGAGTCTAACAATAAGGGAAAATGTAGTAGTCCTATATTCAGCACACAAATAACATAATATAACAAAAGAAGTGCTAAATATAGGACTACTACATTTTCCCTTATTGTTAAGCCCTTGTTTCCTTGCTTTTTACACCATTATTGCCTTCAAATCCTATATACCTAATGATAGCTAACTGCAGCGACTATTTTTTAAATGCCACATGGAATGATGAATTGAGTGGCTATAAACTCTGAGAGCAGTGAACGACTGCTTATGGTGTGCACAGGTCAAGGAATGACCAAGTGCCCTTGTAATAGTACAAGTCATTCCTGTGACAGTTAACAACATGCAGGGATGAGATGGAGGTAGAGCAGTTGTTATAGTCCCATGCCCCTAACTCACATTAGGTGAAGGAAAAAGTTGTTGGTTATATTATGATAGCACAGCTGAAGGTAGGACCACAGTTAGCATGCAGTTCATATACTTTGTATAACGTATGGTGCAGTTTTCTCAAACAAACTGCACCACACAAAACTAAAGGCCTTTACTTACTACTAATCCAGCAATGGAAATTTAACAATCCAATGCCAAGTTGAATATCAGCAGGATGGAAGAGTTTGAAAATCTTACTTATTTCAATTTTGCAGTAAATTGGATCACTGAACAAGCCAAATTTTATCCCACACATTAAAGAATGTCTTACTACATTATAGTGCACTCCCCTTCATTGCAGACCTTGCAGTAATCACAGGCACGTACCTGCATTGCTTTTGCACACTAAAACATTCTTCTCGGCATTAAATTACATCCCTCACTGACCCCATATAAATTCACACCTACGCTACACATAGCCAACATGGTCCAACACACCTGACAACCTTCGCACACGTATCATTTACCCATGCACTTATCGCAATAGGAGTACAAATAACAGAGAGGCATGCATTGCACAGGTTGCAAAATTTGTAATCACCTTGTCCTGATGGTTGACCTGGACACCCCGATCCAACAGCACCTGCACACACCCATCATGCCCCGCACCTGCTTCCATCATCACTGGGGCATCTTCAGCCTGTAAAGATAAGTCGTTTTTTTATTCTGTAAAGATAAGTGCTTACCGTAGGGTGTCATCTGCAACAAACAACACACAACCCCATCTATCCTTTTGCAGAGGGTCAATAGAAGGTACACAAGGACATAGCTCATTCTCAGACCATAAAAAGTCAAAAGCCGAAACAGTGTACTGTTAACTAGCAAAATTTATTAATCAATACACACAAATAAAAAAAAAGCTATGCATTGTAAAGCACCCCAGGTTATGAATTTACTTTCAAATCCTTTAGCAAGCAATGATCCTATGGCTTCCAGTTTGTGATCATATAAAAACATTTCACAATTGTGGGGTGTCAGGTTAATTTCATTCCTCAAGAATTCATTATATATGTCTGCATGTCCATTCCCTCACATTTTGAAGTTTTATTTGAGAAAGGTTGCTGTACAAGATCAATTCAGGCAACTGATATAGTGTATTCTCATGCCAGGTGATAAGTATACTGGTATAATGGCACATCATTGTGAAAAACTTCGTGTTCCTTTCAGCATGTCAACAGCTGCAGTTCCAAGTTAATGTGCCTGAAGAACCAGTAATGTTACCTCTCCAATACCACAATATTTATTGAGCTGATGATAATATAAAGCAATGCTACCAAGCATGTGGTGTACGTGATATGCATTCTTGAAGCAAAGCATAGAAACACAATGCACATGTGACATGCTGAATGGAACATAATATTATATACATTATACACTGAAGTACACAATGAACAACAGACAATATAACTCTGTGAATAATGAACATTGCATATGCTATCAATACGTGTGGCACTTAAATTCCTCTCGCCTCCCACTACACTTGCACAAAGTGGTCTAATACTCTGCTACTCAAGCAGTCATGACCCAGTGAGGGTAAAAATAACTAGACAGGGCTATTTCTCTGTGTCAACAAATGTGCTACAATGGCAATGCCTAAACACTGCAGCCTGGGTAGGAGGGGTGGGGTGGGAGTTGATGTTTACAGCACTGGAAAGACTGTGTTTCTCCCACACCTTATCGCCAAGTTCAACACCTTCCTTCTAAGCAGCTGGCTATGGGCTTTATGCACAAAACGATGAATTGCGTTATACAGCCTTGGAATTGGATTAACGGTATTCCTCAAATATAAAAGCCGCTTATGTCTTCAGTACACAAGTACTAGAGGAATGGACATACCGTCTAGGCATATATCGTTTTGTGCATACAACAAATGACCCGCCGTCATATTGGTACGTTTCTTACCACTTTAAGAGCATCACGACATGCATAGGGATCACAAGAAAGAAATAGTTTGACGATCTCATCTATCCTGCCATCGCTTGCGGCTTCTGCTAGTATCCTTACACGATCCTGCAGCGATAGATGTATGGCTTAATCATTCATTCATATACACGTTGCATTCCCTTCAGTGTACCCCAACCGAAACTACCCTTTCGCCAACGACTGAGCGCCATGTTTAGTACGCCATGCAATCTGTCGATCGATACACAAATTGACACTATCATGTACCGGTAAGATTTGGGCATACGACAGGACTCGTGCAACTACTTTTACGCATGTTTACCTCATCGGACGACGCCATAATTCTGCACTCAGGACACAAAATAAATTTGGTATGCAGTGCAAGCGTGAGTCGTCGCGTGCATCATGTAAGCCAACACTGGTCTCGTTCCCAACCCGATGGTCACAGCAGCAGATTGATTACATCATCGCTGCGTGAAAAGGTACAAATTTCCGTTGTGACCAATCAGATCGTTGTGTTGGGCATTCCGATATCGTGACTGTCGGTGTCATGCAATCCTGAGTGCGTACAGCGATGGAGGGATTTTGAAACAGCCGCGTTTACATCCTTTCTGTATTTACAAAATGCTGGATTCCAGCAGTCGTCTACATATTCTGGCATGAACGATGCAAAGTAAAAGGACTCTAAAAGCGAAAAGAATCGGCTACAGCTGTCGCTTTTGACAAAGCTTCGCTCTCCTGTGATCATGCACCCTACGCAGAGGTCACCCGTATCCATCCTAGTCTAGCTGAGCCAGACCCAATTATTGGTCTGGTGACATGCCGACACATTACGAGGAATGTAATTAAGGGTAATCATTTATGAAATTACGCCCCCCATTCATGGCGACGCCTTGGAGCAGCAGATGGGTCGTGGCGAAAGTACTATGGTAGTGTTCCAGTACACGTAGAGGCACAACCAGCTCTAGGTCTAATGGTAGTGTTCCAGTACACGTAGAGGCACAACCAGCTCTAGGTCTAGGTGCAAAACGTTTGGAATCGATGGTGTCGCAAACATAGAGCTGGTTGTGTCTCTACGTGTACTCAGAGATCTATGTATGATCTCTGGTGTACTGGACCACTACCGTTAGACCTGGAGCTGGTTGTGCGTACTGGAACACTACCATAGGGTCATGGGCGTAGAGTAATACCGGGGGGGGGGGGGGGGGGGGGCTGAGGGCTCAGGCCCCCCCCCCCCCCCCTCCCCCCGGCTGATTGTTGAGGGGGCTCAGCCCCCCCCCCCCCCCCCGGCCCCCGGCGTATTCATTTTATAAAGTTATTAATATGCGCTATGGTTTAATTGTGTTAGACCCGCCTTCTAATTTGCAAATCGTGCACGTGCACAGCGACGAAATGACTACTATTTTGTGCAAAATAAGATTTGTCAGCAACCAATATCGACAGCAGCTGAGCCTAGTAAGCAGAGTGAAGTACTTATAGATGCTTGTGAACATCCCGTGGACAAAAGCAACGTGATCACGGACACGTTGCGGAACATTCGGAGGTAGACCTCAAAGATGACATCAGAGAAGTGTAATGAACGTAGATATGAGGAGCTATGTGGGGTTCGGGTAGAAAATTTCAGCTTAGTTGGAAAGCGAAGTACAACTGGATCGAGTACAACACGGACAAATGCTGTGTCTTTTGCTCAGCTTGTACAATGCTGTCAACTGTGTCAAGTTGCAAATGCCCCTTACGAGAGGATTCATATGCAGCATTTGTTCCAAGACTCAAATCATACCTGCGCTCAATAATGACCCAAGAACGCTTAAATCACATTGCAGTGACTTCTTGCCATTCTGAAATAGTAAAAAAAATTAGACTCAAACCAATTACTTGACGAATTCATCAAAAAAGCTCCTGTACGCATGAATGTTTTCTCTTTCCATAATGCAACATAGCCACAATATAATGATGCTCATCTGTCATTGTTATCCTCATGAAATTCCATGCATGAAATGAATGTTTATCATATAAATGTATACGTAGTCATGTACCTTCAATAGATGTACAAATGCATGTAGTTTGCAGTGTTCCCCACCCCCTACTTAACTTACCGGTATCTGTATATGTACCCAGCCACCCCCCCCCCCCCCCCCCCCCCCCCCCCCCCCCCCCGGGCTAAATAAAACTATACGCCTATGCATAGGGTACTGTAGTACTTTCGAAACGGTCCCCAAAGTACCACGAACCACCTGCTGCGTCGCCATGAATGAGGGGCGTAATTTCATAAATGATTACCCTTAATTACATTCCTCGAACGCATGAACCAAATTGGGTTTAGGGTCTGGCTCCGTGAGTCTACAGTGTATATCCATCCCATAGCTATACACCTCGCCAATAACTCCCACGCATTAATAGCATGCTCACGTAATATGTCATGTGACGAGCACATTACATTTATTGACTAATTGCTTTGCAACGGCACAGAAAATGGGTAGTCCATCCGCTGCTGTGACATCGATCTGGGAACGAGACTCAGGTCAACCTTAATTTCAAAATACCATGAGATGAGGTAAGGACATGGGATAAGGGATGTGAGGTAGGGACATGGGATGAGGGATGTGAGGTAGGGACATCGGATGAGGGATGTGAGGTAGGGACATGGGAAGAGGGATGTGAGGTAAGGACATGGGATGAGGGATGTGAGGTAGGGACATGTGATGAGAGATGTGAGGTAGGGACATGGGATGAGGGATGTGAGGTAGGGACATGGGATGAGGGATGTGAGGTAGGGACATGGGATGAGGGATGTGAGGTAAGGACATAAGCTGAGGGATGTGAGGTAAGGACATGGGATGAGGGATGTGAGGTAAAGACATGGGATGAGGGATGTGAGGTAGGGACATGGGATGAGGGATGTGAGGTAAGGACATGAGATGAGGGATGTAAGATAAGGACATGGGATGAGGGATGTGAGGTAGGGACATGAGATGAGGGATGTGAGGTAAGGACATGGGATGAGGGATGTGAGGTAAGACATGGGATAAGGGATGTGAGGTAGGGACATGGGATGAGGGATGTGAGGTAAGGACATGGGATGAGGGATGTGAGGTAGGGACATGGGATGAAGGACATGAGATGAGGGATGTAAGGTAAGGACATGGGATGAGGGATGTGAGGTAAGACATGGGATGGGGAAGTGAGGTAGGGACATGGGATAAGGGATGTGAGGTAGGGACATGAGATGAGGGATGTGAGGTAGGGACATGGGATGAGGGATGTAAGGTAGGGACATGGAGTGAGGGATGTGAGGTAAGACATGGATGAGGGGTGTGAGGTAGGGACATGGGATGAGGGATGTAAGGTAGGAACATGGGATGAGGGATGTAAGGTAGGGACATGGAGTGAGGGATGTGAGGTAAGACATGGGATGAGGGATGTGAGGTAGGGACATGGGATGAGGGATGTAAGGTAGGAACATGGGATGAGGGATGTGAGGTAGGGACATGGAGTGAGGGATGTGAGGTAAGACATGGGATGAGGGGTGTGAGGTAGGGACATGGGATGAGGGATGTGAGGTAGGGACATGGGATGAGGGATGTGAGGTAGGGACATGGGATGAGGGGTGCGAGGTAGGGACATGGGATGAGGGGTGTGAGGTAGGGACATGGGATGAGGGGTGTGAGGTAGGAACATGGGATGAGGGGTGTGAGGTAGGGACATGGATGAGGGATGTGAGGTAGGGACATGGGATGAGGGATGTGAGGTAGGGACATGGGATGAGGGATGTGAGGTAGGGACATGGGATGAGGGATGTGAGGTAGGGACATGGGATGAGGGATGTGAGGTAGGGACATGGGATGAGGGATGTTTAATGTAGTACCATGATTAAGTGACTACGTATTTCAATGCAGTTTATGAGTAATAACATCAATAGTTTTTGCAATGTGTTTGGGCTGGTTGGTGGGACGGAGACTATAGGGCAGCATTGCAATGAAGTTCTTTTGCTGATTTTGATCGGAGATACGATTTATAGTCAAAGTGCAGTTATCTTGCTCTCAAGATTAATATTGTAAGACCCATTTGGTTATAAATGCATCATCTGATATAACACAAAATTACATAATGTTACTTGTATCCAAAGTGTTTGACTATCTATGCATAACATTATTAAGGAAACATAAAGCAATAACACGATGAAAACTTAGTTGTTCGAACTTCTGTTTCGATGCATTTTTCGTCCAAGTTTCACCAGCTTTTCCTCTGATATCATTATTGGCCATGCTGTAATAACTGGCCACCATGTGAACGCAAGCGCCTGCAATATTTGAAATGTTATCAATGAATCACCTCTGCTCCAGGTCAATATTCGGTTAATCAATCCTGAACAATTTGCAATGCTAAATGAGATAAAATAATGCCACAGCACGACAATAAATCTGCCTTTCATAATGGTATTGACGTATGCTCAAAAGAGCTATTCCAATGGCCAGCACAACTACAATCTTGGCATACCATATAAACATTTGCTGGTAAAAAGCACCATTTACAATGTCATTGGGATCATGTTTTGCCCTTATTGATATCCAGCACCATGCTCCTGAGTCACCATAGCAATCTTGAATGATTGGAACGTATGAGGGTATATACCCAGCCAGAACTGGTGGTGCAAAGTAAATGATGAGATATATTGATTTTGTATTTGCTGGCCCATTTTTAGACAGAAATAGATATATTTCAATCATAATTGTAATCACAACTATGGTATCTAAAGCCAACTGGTACACGAATCCCAGATATTTGCACCAATCAGTAGTATTGCTCTCTGTTATGTACACAAACATTTGGATTGAATTGACAAGTAGCAGCATTATTCCTGACAGGATAAGAAAAATCATCAGATTTGTTTCAGCATCATTGAAACATAAATTCAAGCCTTGGCAGTGATCACGGGCCAAATGACGTGTCAGAGCAGTAATGCAGATTACCAGAGATACCAATGACGAAATACTCCACACTGCACTGACAAGCTTAGTACTCAGACTTGGCAAACCATTGTTACATGATTCTGAAATATAGAAACAAAACACATACTGAACAACAGCTGTACTGCTTGCATGCATTTTTGAGAAAGGTAACTCCATGCATTTCATGTTTTTATCTGAACAAGTTAACGGATGATCAAGTCTCTTAGTGATATGCATGCTTGACAAATACAGTCCTATGAAGCACTTACTACATGGATTGAAGGATGCAGTTAAGCTTGAACTGTGTCCATGGCAGTTCGATGCCCATAGAGAGAATGTATTCTGAGGCAATTTTAGCTGATGCGGTTGTAATTGGAATCTGTGATCACTTGAGAAATATGTGTCGTCTTGTATTTGCAGTGTGTAGTTGTCAACATAATCTTCCAATGAAGGTGTCCATGAAAGTGTAAGATCAGAACAATTCAGTGACATATTACTTGGTGTCAAAGGTGTTCCTGTAGCGGAAATAGAAATGTGAGATGCAGGTAATGAATATGTTTATACATGCATTAATCATTCACGGCAATTACCTACTTTTGGCAACATTTATCACTGTGATATCATTGGAGCTTGCATCTGAACCCAAACACGTAACGTTCCAATTGTTTTGTTCCAGTGTGGCCTTAAAAGTAAGGTTTGATTTGATGGTTGTATTAGACTCATATCCACAGTATTCTCCAAGATATCCATTTGGGAATGGATTAGTTTGAAAACATCCATTTTTATGTAGGCCAGGATAATATCTAGCGACTGTTGCACCATTTACCTGCCATACCAATCCATCATTAGTGGTGACATTGCAAACGAATACCATTGTTTGACCTGGGCATGCCGCATTAGTTGGGGCAAATATTGTCGATACTGTTTGAGATGGGAACTGATAGCAAGTGCGTGCACATATTTCAACAAACCTGATGCCGCTTGAAGCACACAAAGCAGACAGCCAAGACTATATTGGGAGAACGATCAGTCATGCATTGCACATTCCCACCACACATCATGCAGCATAAGAGAATTACAGCATGGGTCTTGTTTTGTACATCACAGTAAAAAATGGAGATGTTAGGTCAACCCAAATTCAATCCAATCCTCAAAATTGAGATGGCGACATTGATTGCATTTAAATCTTCATTCATTCTTTGGATTGATCTTTTATTCATATTTCGATTGAAATTTATGATTGTGTATTATTTCGAATTTCAACAAGGATCTCTTTTACATATTTGACGTAAATATGCATCTCTATGCATTAATCCATTTGATTATGCATGATGCGAGATGGCTCAATTTGCTTTCATGACCACCTCCATGGACATGATGTGGTTACATGACCCATCCCCATGAGCATATGATGATATAGCAGATTTAAGTATGGTATGTGTTTACTGTTACGAAGAATTCTTCATGACCCTTTGAGAAATTATCACTAATTTGAGTTCTTCATGGTCATGGCTTCAGTTAAGAAACCATGATATGAATCAAATTACTATAATTTTTCTAGGGTCTCATTTATAGTGTTTAAAGTTTCCGCTTCTTAGAATACCTTCTGTTGCCACATTTAGTTTGATTTTGAACAACAACTCTACTTTAGCTAAAGAAAAAATATATTTCGGCATGGTTAATGCACATGCACATGTGCACACACATACATGCACACACACAACCACAACTACACACACATCCCAATGTGCTGCCAATCTGGTGGGTTGCGATGGCCTAACACTGTACATGGAAGACATAGGATTAGGTCCACGTTGCACCAACAGCGAATAGGAATGACATTTGAATCTCAGGATCTGTTCATTGAGTGTCCTGCATTGGCTAGGAGGAGCTCGTGGCAACGTCTCTTGGGTGAAAGGAAGAACTATGCACACGCCTACATGTATGTCTGATTGTTGGTTAGATGCTTATTTTTATGTCCAATGTTTGAAAAGACTTGCCTTTGTACATACATGGTTGTGTCAATGAAGTGGACTTCATTTAGAGACATGGAATTGCAAAACAAAAAACAAAAAGCAACATTTTTTTTACCAATCCATGCAAGGGGGCTCAGGATTCCACTATAATCCTTTTTGGGATTGCCACCTGTTGGGCACAAAGTCAATCCATGGACGGACGGTGACTAATATTTTTATAGCAACTGAGCGCACGCGCACGCATGTGACCAGAACCCAAAATGCCGGATTATATAAGGTAGTATGTGAAGAAAGTAAATTTTGCCGTATTCATGTATATACTGAGAAACGTTTCGACTGAAGTGCTTGACTGGAATAAGTTGCGGGCCGGCGAACCATACACGTCAGCGGAGATAATGTTAATTGCACTTGCGTCCGAATTACCCCAAAGCTGCACAGTTTGAGAACCCTAGTGCTGCATTTTATACGTGGATGTACTTGCCACTCCACGGGTATGCTACATACATCAGTGTGTTTGCGTTTCCGCATGCAGGCTCGTGATCCTCTTTAATCAGCCTGTTAATGGATGACACTGAATCTTGTGGGGGGGAGGATGATCCTTCACGTGCATCAGTGTTGTGTACCACGCGGCACACAGGCGTGAATATTTAAGATCGTACCCGCGAAAACCAAATATTCGTATTCATTCGTCATGTGATGCATGCGCAGAGCGGGGAATTACCAGAGAGTTCCCCACCAAATAAGTAACGTATGCAAGACGCTGGTATACAATACGTACATGGCCGTTATGAACATGCATTAGTTCGATTATTCGCTTCAGCATGCACGTCACGAAGCTTTCATTGAAACACATCCACGTAGGAAATGCACACATGCAGGCTTTATTATTCAACTTATTGCACCTTGGTGGCTAAAGGACTTTTCGTTATACCCTCCGCGATTCAGGGCAGGTTGTGGACATCTCCTCACATGCATATGCAGCAGCCGTAAGTTAAGCCGCACATCTATATATCAAGCTGAATAAGTCCGAACCCAGTGCGCACAATTAACAGGCCCTTTCTGACTGTTAGATGCCGCGCGAGGGTGATTTGTGCAGATACCATGATAAGCTGAGACGGTAGTTTAAAACGTCCCTAACTTGTACATTTTTCATTACATGCTTCATTGCGCAATGCATGCATGGTAGCCTCTCCCGAGCACGCAGGAGGTTGAACGGTTGAAAGTGGCCGACCCACTTGCTCTATCTATATAACCCTTACAAAGTACTAACTGTTTTATGACGCTTCACACCAAGCCGCATAGCTAACTGACTAGCGTTCAAACACTGCGCCGGGGGATGGAGCATACACAGCGCAAGAAATGCACACACTGACCTACCTACACGCTGTCATTTTGACAACAAATCCCATCTTCATAGTGGCGCGTAACTGGTTGCATGACGTCATGCAATGCACGTGCGGCATCACGTGCAAGGTACTAGCGAAGTCGTATTATATTATACATGGACCAAGCCCAGACCTTAATGACAAGTTGAGGCGGCCATATATGCAACCATTCTTGGTTTGGGCCGTACAGCTGCTGTACTGGCTAATTGCAAGCAGAGAAGCTATGCGGGAAAACACGCTCTGCATGAGCCCCGTCACGCACGTCTTCGACGTTAACTTCAGGTCTCGAATGAAAACCAAACATTGCGATTTGTGTTCATGTGTGCTACTCAGGCACGTATAGGGTGAAATTGCACCTCCCCGCACATTCACATGGTGTACGAATTTAATCGTGCAATGACCAATGTCAATTTTAGCTTGTACATGCTTCATTATTGATATGCAGTCAATGCTGAGCGTCACAGTGCACTTTTTACCAGGCAAGCCGCGGTATGCCTTATTTGTGACGCTCTCGAGTAATGGGCATCTGCAATAGTATGAGTGATTGGGGTGACCTCTATATTAGTGACTGGGATGTGCACAACAGAAGTGAAGCCCAACAGATCTTGGCAAGCATCACAACATTTGTCATTATTGTCTTCTTAACTACATCAGGACGTAGGATCGGTGTCTGGAAACGAGATTAATCACTTTAGGCTAATGTAATATCTTATGGCTGGATCGGGTTTTGTGACGCTGTCGTGTTTTCTTTCACCAAAGCATAAAGGTGGTAAGTCCAATTATGCGAACCGTCCTTCCGTTATTTATATATGTGAAACAGGCACATATGATCCCTCCATCATAGATGGTTGGGCCAGCTGTGTAAGAGTACTCCTGTCCCAGCCTGGCATTGACATCAACATCAAGAACAATAGAGGATGTACAGCCATGATGGATGCTAGCTCGGTACAAATCACTTGGTATGCTAAAACAGATAGTGAAAACATGCAACAACTTTCCTGCTGATTCATATGGAAAGGTTGTGTTGTGTGGAGACTCAGGTGCTGGGAAGAGTACATTGACTCAGGTGAGCCAAATGTTGCAGGCCTGGAGGCTGTGAAGAGGATACTGTTTGAAAGTCAACAGATTTTTTATGTGTCCTAAGAGGTCTCAACAAACTCAAAAAACCATAGCAGTGCTAATTTCATTTGCATAGACATAGATAAAAATAGTCTACTATTCATAGTAACAATATGTTCCAAATAAGGTAAATTTCATAAACAACATACCTTATGTCTATTCTTTTTGAAGCTACAACAAATGTGTCTTTGATGAGGCACTATTTGGCTGAAGTTACTTATGCATTTTTCCACATATTGATAAAGTACAATAAATTTGACAATACCTTGACCAGTATGCAGCTGCTGTTGTTACATAATAGTTGCATCAAGAGAATACAGAATGCAAAACACTAACCAGACACATTTGATACTAAGTAATCCCTACATTTATCGTTAGTTCTTCCCACATCCTGCCTTTTCCCTTGTAAAGCCTCTCACTTTAGTCCCGTGACCTTACTCATTCCCCCCACTCTGCTGACTATAATCAATGCGATTACAATCTCACAACATAACACAGGTATAAAATATAATACTTAAAAGTGGGGAGTGCAATAGATAAATGCCAATGGTGGAATATGTAGATTCACATCTTAAAATCGGATACACATGTATAAAAACAGCACACTGAGTACCATAGTCCATCTGAGGCTGGTTGTATCTAAAATTCATCTGTTGCTGCTAGTGAAGTAAGAAATGAAATGCAAAAACTAATTAGACTCTTAGGATATCAATCGTGCTCCAATAATCCTTACATTTATCATTGGTTCTTCCCACATCCTGCCTTTTCCCTTGTAAAGCCTCTCATCACTTTAGTCCGATCATAAGTTATTCATGTTCACGGCTTCATTTAATATTCTTGAAACCCTCCTTTCTGCTACCAAACATTTCTGTTGCCTCAATAGTTGATTTTGGACAACTCTATTTTAGTTAAACAAAAAATATTCGGGTGTTAATCGGTTAAGGACTCACGATAAGCTGTGCGTACCTATAGCAAATTTCAAAAAGAAATAAAAATAAGATTGTGCTGTCCTTCATACAAGACCAAGCTGTCTGCATTCCTTCTCAGCAAATTGTCTCATGAAGGCTAAGGATATCTCACAATCTTCTCACAAGCAGCACCAATATGGAATTCATCCAATCACCCAAATGGATTGATCCCCCTCAAGTTTGTCCTCACATGCACCATTATTAGGCTCTGAAGGTAGATCATCTACAGATTCTACCCAATCAAACGCTTGAAGTTACATGTATCTCAAAGTCAAAGCCAGAAGACTATTGGCATTGTCCAAGGAAATTAAATAGCTGATCCAAGAGCAGATATGAATGAGTCAATTCACACAAATCGGGTTCTAGAGATGAGTTTTAGATGATGCAAACAGGACAGCATCTGTGCACTCTGATACTGATAGTATCTTAATACCAAGTTCTTCTCTATACAAAATTGTATCACATGATGTATGCATGCCTTCCATGATGTGTCACGTGATGTGCACATGCATATGCTATCAATGATATGTGGTTCAATATTGCTACTACAATTTAATTGTAACTTTGCACCATTCCAACCACTGTCTCAAATGATGGTCACTTCAATTCAGATCTGTTTCAGGGCTGTCCCAATGAATGAGAGACCAGTAAGATGGCACCTAGTTATAAATTCAGCTGTGTGTTTGTGATATTGCATTGTCAATGTTAAGAACTCAACAGACATGCAGTAACCAAATCACCCTCAAACGTGATCGTGATCGCAGAGATTATTGTCCAGAAACACAAAGAGCCTTACACTCTGGAATTATGAATTGAGTGGCTGAACTCTGAGAGCAGTGAACAACTGCTTAAGGTGTGCACAGGTCGAAGAGTGATTAAATGCCCTTGTAAGGGCTCACAGTATAAAATACATAGTACAAGTCATCCCTGTGACAGTTAACAACATGCAGGGATGAGATGGAGGTAGAGCAGTTGTTATAGTCCCATGTCCCTAACTCACATTAGGGATGTGAGGTAGGGACATGGGATGAGGGATGTGATGTAGGGACATGGGATGAGGGATGTGAGGTAGGGACATGTGATGAGGGATGTGAGGTAGGGACATGAGATGAGGGATGTGAGGTAGGGACATGGGATGAGGGATGTGAGGTAAGGACATGGGATGAGGGATGTGAGGTAGGGACATGGGATGAGGGATGTGAGGTAGGGACATGGGATGAGGGATGTGAGGTAGGGACATGAGATGAGGGATGTGAGGTAAGGGACATGGGATGAGGGATGTGAGGTAGAGACATGGGATGAGGATGTGAGGTAGGTAGGATGTGGAGGAATGCAGAATGCCAAGGGTGGTAGACACAAAAATAAGAGAGTATAGAAGTATCACACCTGTGACATTAACTCTTTCATGGACAAAGCCAATTATTACGGTATGCATGTTGTGCACCACAAAAAGTGCTGTGCATTGCAGGAAAACGTAGTTAACAAACAGCTTATACAATATGACCAGGAAACAAGTGATCAATATGTTGTTGACTACAAAGTTTAGATAAGCAGAGTGGCTTTAATATAGCCCCCCAAGGCGCAATATTGCTCTGTTTCCTGTGAAAGAGTTAATATTCAATAGCGGCTTACTGTTTTATAAGGTCAATGAACAAGATACATGTGATATAGAGATTACTAGAGATTACTAAATGAAGTTATGAAGTGGCCAAGGACTGCAACCTTTCAGTTGTTGCTCCGTTTCCCAATAGCTTCAAAATATCTATCAGTCTTCTGTAGGAGACACCACTTCCCTGCTGCTGATGCCACACCTCCAGCACTCTCTCCCTCCTGTGCTGCTCCTTGTGTTCATCCCTACCAATGTCTGCAATGTCTTGCTCACAAGCCAGGAGGCGTCGCCCAATGCTCTTCCAATCAAACTCATACAGAGCAATGTCCATAAGATGCTGATGACTGCATTCTTCATCCAATGGATCTGGAAACAGTGATCATTAAAATAGTGGCCCTCATGAAAGACAATCAGGCTAAACAGCCATAACTCTACTTCAGAGTAACGGGGACAGTCCAGCCCTGCTAGAGGTTGTACAAATTATTGCATCAATGCATACCATTTTCCCCCAACATGCAATGGTGCTACGCATAGAGTTGCATCCATCTAGCCACTTGTATATCTATACACTTCATTCCCCAGCATTCACGTAAAATGGCAGATGCGCAATTAAGTAGGCATGAGTATGCATGCACACCTGCAATGACACCACCATCAATTATCCATCGCCTTTAAAAACATTTACCTATAAACCTATAGATCAAATTACATGATTACTCATTTCAAGTTAGTAGAATAACAGTTAAGATCAACTTCTTTGGATTCTATGACATTCTGTGATGTATTCAATTAACATGGGTTGATGAAATTGATAATTGGACTGTCTATCAAACATGTTTCAATGTTTTTGCTATCAGTAGTAATGTATAGACATAATGTATTTCTAAGTAGGTTCAAATTCTTCTGAATTTGGTTAAAATCCCAAATGACTTCTGACCTTTTGACTTTGGCACTACATGCCCCAGCAGTTCTGAAGTAGACACTGTATGACAAAGGAGAGGTCAGACACATGTAGCCATACCTGCCAATAGACTCACCTCCAACAAGGCATGGGAGAAACAACTCTATCTTCATCCATGTTTCAATCATCACATGCTTTTTGCGACTGATGTCAATGATGCGCTTATCCCCTTCAAAGAGGGCCTTTTTTAATAAGGACAGCTCTACCTTGGTGTCATCAGAGTTGTCTGAGCTGGCTTCAGGAGGACAGGAGATGACCTCCAAAACCTCTACATGTGGACAGAACTCCTGACAGGCTTTTTTAATGACTGCAAGAACAGCGTGTGCTAATTCTGGGTACTTAGGGTCTGTCTTGTCAGGGGAAGACATCGTCAAGGAGAGGGATTGTAGCATCTCATCCACCTCAACAATAGTGGTCACCCTTGTCTCACTAAGCCACTTTATACCCCTGCTCCACACATCACAGCTACGACTAAAGTGGGAGTGGAGGGGTGAGGTTTGCACAGTGGGCAAAGCAAACACGATGGGCAGTCTACGAAGAAGGACATGGAAAAGACGTGGGGTGAAGAACTGGTTGGTAGATTTGACTATCATGGACCAACCAAAGCTGTTACTGGGAACTTTGGCATTACTTGGCTTGTCAACACGTACAAGAGCTGGGAAGTAGAGGAGGGGACCAAGGTCTGGGCTGGATGAGCCTTCAGGTGCCATGTTTGTATTAACTTGGGATAGGTCAACTACCTGACACAGCTCAAAGTGAATCATGAACTGTGTTATCATTTCAATGCTGTACTCGGGAAACACCATTTCAAGTGCAGCTTTGGATATTATCCCAGTATTACTTGCAAGCTGGGTATATTCCTGAAGAGACGGATCTGCAAACAAAGTTCCATTGACCTTCTTAAGGATGCACATTTTTTGAATTACTATCCAGCTATTAAATGGGTCTTCAGATGGAATATAGGCAATCAAACCCTTTTCTGATAAGATCTCAAGGAGTGGAACTATAGACGAGATATCAGGATCAATCAATTTGCTCTGATCTGCATGCAGATGTGCAAGGAGTTCAGGAAGGGACATAGCCACAGGTTGATGTGGAATTTTGACAAGGAAGGCAAGCATGATGTGACACATCCTAGAGATTGAAGGACATGCGCTAATAATGCCTTTGTTTGTTTTATGCAACAGGTTCACGAACTGATCCATCTCATCTCTGTATAGTTTCGTAAGGTTCAAGGCTAAAACCTTTACTAACTTTTGATGTCTTATAGCTGTCTTAGCAAATGACTTTAGATAGGTAATTTTTCTGCTCAGCTCCTCTGGTGTTATCAGGTCAGCATGAGTGCCCACTATTATGATGGACGATTGCAGGGGACATCTGTGGCACACACAATTGATCATTGTAGACCAGTAGTAGAGCTCCTTGGTGATGGCCTCAGAGTCCTTCCTTAGGTCCTGAAGAAGAAAGAAGATGGCTGGACTGTGGAGGGAGATGGCCTCCAGACATGCAGAGTGGCTGGAGGATGTCCAGCCAAGTCATAGATAACCATATTGCTGTAGGGACTCTCAACTTGGTGAGGAATGATCCCAGCAGTGAGAGGTTCTACCACATCGCGATGTCTCAAGGCACGCTAAATGAATGATTCATAAATGCAACTAAATTTTTTTGTATATGGTGATATCATGCAAGCATATGTATGTTATATTGGTTCCTTCATCTAACCCAGGACATTTTGAGCCTGGCATTAAACGTCCCTCCTCTTCCCCTCATCAAAAACCCCAGTTATTCCCAACACCACTATATAAGCACTTTAACAGCATTTGTTTATTAAGTCATATTCCATGAGGGTGGGGTACACAAGACATTTGCTAGCCTATTTTGCTTTATAAAAATAAAACCTTACACATATGGTAGTGCTTTAAGGTAATAAATGATAACTTCTCACTGCTAGGTGCACTGACCAGGATGACAAACAATATATTATCTTACCATCAGGCTAGTACATGTATGCAGAATCTAATGCCCAAATGGTTGCCTTACCAAATACATATTTACAAACTCTACCATTCTCACCTTCAAATACTGAGTTGGTTTTGGCTTTGAAAGGTTAATGATTCCCTTTAATAAAAAATAGACATTCATTGGTAAGCCACGATTATGAAGCATCCATAGTGATGATGGTAAACGCAATTAGACTTTAACATACATTATCCTGCATCGTTCCCAGAACATACATCCTTCAGCTCACCTGAGCCAATGTACTCTTCCCAGCACCTGAGTTTCCACACAATACAACCTTTCCATAGGAATCAGCAGGGAAGTCATCACATAACTTTGCCATCTGGTTGAGCAAGCGAAGGGTTTTTTCTGAGCATCCATCACGGCCGTATGTCCTTTATTGTTCTTCATGTTGACATCAATGCCAGGATGAAACAGAAGTACTCTTGCACAATCAACATGATCTTCAATGGCAGCCACATGTAGGGCAGTATTACCATCCTGATGGTTGGATATAAAACCACCTAGACAATGCCTCTACCAGAGTATATAAATTACAAGAACACATCTTTCCCCAAGGGCATGCTTGCAGGATCCGCAGAGTATTTTAGCCTGGATTTTGTTTTCCCTAAGGGATAATTTCCACTAGGGACATTTGTCCATGTTACTGCTTGCCATTGAAAAAATGTGAGCATTAGCTGCTTCACAGATATCTGTTTTCTGCACCGATGGTGGCGGCAAAAGCAAAATCTTACATGTCTTCTGGACAATTTAAATCTTACATTTAATGCAATGCAAGATAGTTGAAGTTAATACTTTCCATTAGTTGTTTGTGCATTGATTATTTTGTACAATTACTTCAATCTTTCTTCCACCAAACATGTAACCTTGTTCACGGTGTTTGTTAATAGGGTGTTGCATATTTCTAACTCGCACACCTAACAATAAAAAGTCAGTTGCATTGTACACCGTAGTTATTTTGACTGCCTATCTAATTTTATCCCACACCAACACTCATTAAAAAAACATATCGCCAGCACACATCCAACCTTCTGCAGGCATATTACTAAAACCATATACCCTAGGCCCATAAAGAAACATGCCACACGTGACCCCATCAGTAATGGGGTCCATCCATCCTGTATTAGATAAGTGCAAATTCACAGGGACTACAACAATGTCCATACAACAAATTGCATAACCCCATCTTTCCTTTATTAGAGACAGAGGATACCACAGGAAAGCACGTGGCTCGAGAAGAGAAAAAAGGCTAACACAGAGCACAGCCCAAAGTTAAGCCTCATTGATGGGTAGGTACCTGGTTCTCCCAGACCACCTGACTGCAAAATATAGTTACAGTAAAGGTCGGCATACACGGGGCGACTTCCTGCCGACTTGTCACATGCAACTCGAATGAATATGGGTAAAAGTTCCGTAATTGTTTAGTTTACTGATGGTTTGTGGAACATTTATTTGAGTTGCATGCGACAAATTGGCAGGAAGTCGCCCCGTGTATACCGGGCTTAAGGGCTCTGCATTATGCAACTACCTGAAAAGATTTATTTAGCAATGATTCGGATTAATATTCCACTGGGTGTAGTTTTGCTGCTAGTAATAATTCAAACTAAGTTGTGGGTATTAAATTATTATTCAGTTGTGTTGCTAGAACAGTGCGTTGAATGGAAGAGAAAAGGAAACAGAAAACTCTGGAGCATCGTATTGTAGAGAGAATAGGCAAAGGATAGACGAAGAAACTAAATTTAGCACTTTTATGCATATGTTTCTGAAGAAATGTGCTGACCAAGAGAAGCAGGATCAATTGTTAGTCGTTTGAGGTGACCACAATGTAGTGATTGTCACAGCTAGCCATCATGATGAAACAACAGGTGAGAAGTTAATCACACAATAGCCAACCTCTGTGCAGATTCAGGGAAATACTATTTTTGAAGGTCGGATGGAGAACAGCAGCACCACTGTAGAAGTACAGGCAGATGGTGAAATGGTCAGACGGAGAAGCCAAACAGAAGTTACATGTAGTGGAAATTTGGCCCTGCGGTCAGTGGAATTCTCTTGGAGTTGAATGAAGAGCACGTGCAGTTGGATGCAGCTGAAGAACTGATTCTCAGTGATCAAAGCATTATTTCACTTTCTGATGATGGTGAATCTAGTGTTGTTGGATACCATAGTTGTTGCTATAGACACTGTTACACTGTTTGGGAATATTGAAGTGCTCTATATGCTGTTTAGCAAATCACTAAACGCACACACAGTGTATGAAGTTGCACAGAGATCTGAATGCTTGGAGATCCATTCACTAAAGCGGCTTAACACCGTAAGATGAAGCAGCAGGGTAATGTGCATTATGTCATGCATACAACAGCATAAAAGCATTGTACTTGAAAGGATCCAGGATGATACCACCTTTGATGGCAAGCAGAGGTCCAAGACTGCAAGTTTGTCACTATCCATAAATACTAAACAATTTCTGGCCACTTTATACCTGCTTCACAAAGTGTTTGCTCATACTGGC
Organism: Ephydatia muelleri; assembly: GCA_013339895.1. Lineage (NCBI taxonomy): Eukaryota > Metazoa > Porifera > Demospongiae > Spongillida > Spongillidae > Ephydatia > Ephydatia muelleri. The sequence goes on from JABACO010000015.1 coordinate 6,794,995, forward strand.
CCTTAGTCGCTATCTACAATCAACCCATGCCGACTTTTCCAACTCCATGGCTATGTGAATAGCTTTTGTGGAACAAATGAAGGCCAATGCTGACCGTATAATGGAAGAAGTTGTCAGTTATTTTGGTAGTCTTATGACGCAGGGGTGGACAAGCTATTGTCCTGGCCAACAGCCTTTGGCTGCAATGGTCTATTAATGACAAATAGTTTTAAAATTGGCGGTTCACTCGACCAATTAGAGGAGCGTGTAGTTTAATTCGATAATCCGTTAACTGCCACAATTCTTTTATGGGCTTCTTCAGATAGTAGGGGACAATTTCAAGCCATAAAAATAATCGAATCCCTGGGATTGAGCCAGTATTTGGTCCAGCTCTTTTTGCAGTGGATGGTATTTCAATGTAACAATAACATAATCAATCATCACCTAACATTGATCCAGGAGCTGATTGTTAATCATAATTACGTCATTTCAATTCTGGCTTGTAGAGGGCCGGGAGTGGGGTGAAAATGGTAAACACATCTGATTGAGATCAAATCTTTTAAGAGGATAGAGGAGCAGCTACAGCCTATTATTGGGGTCCGGTAGCATGTTAGGTACCTGAGACATAATCGTATGAGGTACTATATCACCCAGCGTCGAGGGTTATCTTCACTTCCTTTTTTCCCCTCTCAACTAGGGCAGGGGAGCCATGCTGATTAGATTGTAAAGTGAGGGCACCACCGCCATAGGCAGGAGATCCCATTATGAATAGTAACATGGAAACCAACACGCTTTCGTTATTGTCGAACTACTAAGTACTCAAGCATGAAATCGGAACACTTTCTACATTGTTATTGACACTATACTGGGATCTGTTATGAGCAGATTCAAGACAAATGAATTATAATATGAGATCTTAACTGTCTATATATACTTTATCCTGTAAACTTCGAAGCATCAAGCAAAAAACAATACAAGATATTGGATGCCAACTAAAACCTTTTTGTGACAAGTATGGCTTGGGTGCATTTAGGTGGGTATTTAATTTTGCCCAAGCATATGACAGGTTTAAAAGTTTTTGCAAGGAATCAGAAAATGATTAACAAAGTGCCTCTAGTTGCGTAATGTTCGTTGCGTAAGATAAATAACAGTTTGAGCAAGCTGTCATTGAAGATGACACACATGGAGGAATGAACAGACTATCTTCAGCATTCTCTGCAACCCTCACGACCACATTCTAGATTTTTTTTTCTGAATTCTGCAGGCTATGTTCGATAGCTGTTGCAGTACGAATTAGTTGTTGTACGGCTGAATGGCATTTTTCGGCACTTAAAGTACAACTACGATCAACCATGCTGCAAAAAAGGGTGGAGGCTCCTGTGATGGCTGTAGAGAAGAAGCTTCTTATGTCCCTTTCCAATGAGGCAGTTCATCTGAATTGTCTAGAGCCCTTATTAAACATCCCCAATTCTACTTAATGTTTGTTGCATATAAATATAAGTAGCGTAGAACAATTATTACTCAGTTAGCTGATTCAAAAGTGTATGCTTTGTACATGTATCACATACAGGCACTAAAATGCAATTGCATGAGGGATTGAACTCAGGGTGGAGCGCCAAAATATCTCACCAGCCGATAAATAACCACCATGCCATGCTGCTCACAACTGTGCCCCCTTCACACAAGGTAACATGAACAATGGGTGAAATTGGACTGATATCAAACCGCACTCACCTGATCCTGGTGGTTGATCTGGGCACACCTATCCAACAGCAGCTGCACAGTCTTCAAATGTCCAGCACGTAACGCCACCATCAGTGGGGTCCGTCCATTCTTTCAAGATAAGTGCATAGCACAGTAAGAGCAATATCCAATGTAGTCATAGGCATAGGTAGCCATAACATTTTGTTTCAATTACAGTTGTGAAGGTGACTTATCTTTAATGAAGTGGTTTAGTAATTTCTCCCTTCTTTGGGGATGATCATTGCAAAACACAACATGAAACTAGAAAATGGACTTTTCTGTCATTTCATCAAGTTAGATTTTAATTAAAGGTAGGGAAAATGTGATGACAATATGTATCGAGACAGTGGTTTTTTAGATAGTAATTTTGTTTCCACATTGCTTCTACAATGCAGAACATTGCACAAAGATTTTGGTATCCCAATTGCTCCTCCTCTAATGCTACTACTGAATCTATTGAAAACAATGGGCAGGTAAAAGTTTTTGGAACAAGCTGGATATTTTATAGGCAACTGCCATTTTTTTACTGTAGGTAACAAGCTCATTGAACACATTTTCATACTTATTAACATCAACTGGCACGAAATTGCTATATTATATCTCAAAGCTGAGTGTGGTTAAAGGAAATGAGATGACTTTCGTGACATAATCAGGAGGGTCCAGAGGAATTTGTGTGCAGCTGTACTGACCACTATCATTTTATATAAGCATTCGCTACTTATGTTATTGCAGAGGTAGGGTCTTTTATATATTTTGACACACTCATGCACCAAACAAACTATCTTATAGGACCTGCGCAAACAAATATGTGCAGCAAAGTCCTACAATATTACCATATAACGCTCATACTTTCATCATCGTCATGGCCGCAAACACTTAGGTGGAACGCCTAGCAATAAATTTCAACCAACTATTTAAAACCAATAATGGTTGAAAGTTGCTCACACCAAAACTGCACCGAGTATTTAAAAATTAACAAAAATTGCCAATAAATCATTTCCGGCACAGACATGATTATTCACATAACGTAATTCCAGCACAAAATTGTTGAGCATGTGAACATGACAGCAACTGGCACAAGCATGATCTCAAACTGCACTCACATTATCCTGAAGGTTGACATGGGCACTCCTATTCAACAGTGGTTGCATTTGTCTCTTCTGACACCCGCATCAGTGAAGCCTATAAGAATAAGAAGGTACCATCGAGATACAAGGTACAAAAGTGACACCAACACATCAATCTAGAACCATCTGTTTCACACTATTAAAAAGCTACTTCCCATTATGTCACACCTACAATCATGAAGCCACAGAAATTCACACCCAGGTTCCACATACCCAACACCGTCCAAACACAGACAACACTCCAACATCACTCATGCAACACCCTCTTAACCACACTCTCTTAACACAAGGGAAACGTGACAGCAACAGGCACTGCTCTGATCTCAAACTCACTGCACTTAGAAGGTTGGACTCAGCATCCCTATCCAATAGTAGCTGCACACACTCAACATGACCACAATGTGCTGCCTCCATAAGTGGGAAACATCCTTACTGTAAGGAAATGTGCAATGTAACTAGGTTGTATTTCTTTTTTTAGGGGGGGGGGAGGGGGAAGGGGAGGGAGGAGGGGGAGGGGAGAGGGGGTTGATACTTGCAAAAACCTGCTTGTCCAGTCTGTTATTTTATCACTGTTCAGAATACCAGTCTGTGAACTTCATATAACTGGCTTTCACTTATCCATTCATAATCTTAGTCTCAGTAAAAAAAAAAAAGTCATTTCATTACAATACAGCAACTCCACTACAGTGGGATGCACTAGTTAGTGGGATGCACTAGTTAGTGGGATGCACTAGTTAGTGGGATGCACTAGTTAGTGGGATGCACTAGTTAGTGGGATGTACTAGTTAGTGGGATGCCAAAAGAACCATGGATTGCCTAAAGAGAGTGAGGTACTCAGGACTCAGTCCGACCTGTGTCAGGGGACCCATTTTGGACTAAGTACAGCTGATCATTCAAAAATACATGTTTATCTGATCTAGTACAAAGCAACTAGAATTAGCCGAGAATAGGCACTAGTCTGACCTCAGGTTGCAGTCACCTTATTCTGGTGGTCGAGTTGGGCACCCCTATCCAAAAGTAGCTGCACACACCTCGTATTCCCCCCGCGTGATGCTTCCATCAACGGATTCCATCCACTCTGCAAAAGATAAGTACATATCAATATGTTACACACAACGTGCTGACGCCTAGACATAGCCTGTTCATGAGTACCCATCATCATTAAATCATGGCGCAGTATTTATGAAAATGGTGTCTCTTGATATCATATTGAAATATCTTGTTAACACTACGAGCTACTGGTATGCTGCCACACCATTTCTCTATTCTATTATGCTGCCACACCATTTCTCTATTCTAAAATATATTTTTAGCCCATAAGGAGCTTATGAGATCACTTCAAAATTGGTATACTTCAAATTTGGTATACATAGAGGAGTCCTGTTGCTATTGAATTGTTAGTTCCTTAAATTTTTAACCCTATCCATTACGACAGTACAGCTGTACCCATGTCGATTCATTCCACAGATGCATCAAAACAACTTCCAGACCCTCTTACCACATGAACATGCAGTTAATTTCCATGTTGCATACATCCCAAAATGGCTGAACTTCAGCTAGCCATCACAAGTGTGCCGTTGTCTTGCACTATAGTACATGACTAAACCATTTCAAAATCGTTCGACTGACAAAAACATGTGAAGGTAAGTTCCATTGTTAAGTGGGCACTCACTGCTAAAGGAACAACAACACGCAACATTCGTCCTTTTTAACCCTTCATTTCAGTTGACACATTGCGTAAATAACATGTCGCGCATGCATACTGAGGGATTTTGACAACTGATGATTCATTGTTTACTTCACTAATGATAAAGACAAAGCCAGAAGCTGACACACTTGGAACTAGCAAAAGTGATATACTTGTAATGGTTAGTTAGTTGAGCTGCATTATATATTTATGTGCCCGGAGCATTAGTGAAAAGCTGGTAATGATGATGGCACAAACTGACTGGAGAATTTACAAAGCTGTATGGTTTTGTAATAGCTGGAGTAAATATAATGAACTGAACAAATCAATAATTGGACTCCTCTACAAATTCCGAACTTAAAGTGATCACTCACGCACACGTTTTGAAACTTGGCACACTTGTTTGTTTCCTATGACCCAAATGTTGAACATAAAAATTTATTCTACAGTAGAGAAATGGATGACATGATGTGAGGTAATGGAAAGTTGAAGTTCCATAGTGTTCAGCAGATACAAGTCAAGAATACAACATTTTTATAGTACATGTACATGAAAGAGGCAACATTTGTGCACAAAACGAACATATTTAGCCAGATGTAGAACTGACCAATCCAGGCACCCTCTACATCCAACAACATCCTCTGTTTCATGTATACACTTAACACCAACAATCACTTTGCAAAGCCATACAAATTCACATCCTTTCTGCATACACACACACACATCTACACTGTATATATATGGATCATTCCACATAAAGGAATCTAGTGCATGTTTTTATAAGTATTTCATATACTAGAAGTTTGATCTGTCCTCTACATTGTTTCATACGCATGAAGCATCTGTCATGGAGTTGTAAGGCAAGTGTTGCCTTCCTATTGCACGTACTGATGTATGCGCTAAGTCCCTTTTCGCAGAAACGATCCCATAAAATTATATGTACACACATCACCCACACCCTGTGTAGATAGCAAGAGACACCAGCCCAATCTCTCAAACTGAACTCACTTCGATCTGATGGTTGACCTGGGCACCCCTATTCAGCAGCTGCTCCATACACCCAATGTGTTTCCTGTTTGTAGCCCACATCAGCGGTGTCCATCCACACTATAAGCATGCACCCACACACATACAAAGGTCACATATAAAGGTATAACAGAACATATGTATCGCCATCTCTCGCCACTGAGAGTAGGATGACAAGCCTAACACAGAGCTAAACCTCACTTGGTGGGTGTGTGTGCACCTCATTCCCAGACACCTCAAAAATCATAAATCATTGACATCAAAGACCCACTCTCCATCCACCACTCCCTCCCACTCCCCACTTCCTCCCCTCTCCCCCATTCCCACCCCTCCTCCATTCCCCACCTCTCCCCCTTTCCCTGCCCCTCCCCCACTACTTCCCACCCTCTCACACTCCCCACCCCTCCCTCCCAATGATGTACACACCCGATCACAAGATCAGCTTAAACCTTTCACCCAACATTCTCAGAGGGAGAATAACTACTTCAACAAATAAAAACAATACGCATGACAAACATATGGTAAAGCAAGTGCATGCTTTGAAAGATCCAGTGACAGCCAAGCTAGCAGTTTGACCAGTTGGACATGTGTAAGGACATTTCATAACTATTGCGAATTGGTAGGTAGGCTTTTTTCCAGTGGAAGTTCATCGGATGGGCCTCACCTTGTTCCCAGACCACTATACTCAATTACAAAGACCACATAGCAAAGCAGCTGAGTGGGTGAAACAGGAGATAAGAGTAGGGGACCATTGTCAATCCTCATTACAGCAGTCATGAGGACATTCCTTCACTCTCCCCACCTCTTCTTCCCACCCTCCTAAGTCAAAGAAAAATTGATTGATTTAGTAATTGGACTTGGATTATTGTGGTGGAGTTTATGCCACCCTCATAAGCCTTCATTATTTAATCCCTTCTGCTGAACATGAAAATTTATTAAAATCATTTATACACACACACACACACACACACCCATCACACATCCCACAATAAGATCTGGCACATGTCTCACCTTGTCAGTACCTTCAATGTTTGTACCCTGATCAAGATGCCTGATGAGCTCTTCTGTGTTGCCTTCTCTTGCTGCAGCTATTAATTCCAGCACATCGCTCTGCACAAAGCAGTTTATAACACAAGCAACCAACTCCACTCCAACCCTCCCACCCCAACTCCCACCCCAACTCCCACCCCAACCCCAACCCCAACCCTCCCACCCCCAACCCCAACCCTCCCCCCAACCCCAAACCCTCCCACCCCCCCACCCCCACCCTCCACCCCAACCCCCCCAACCCTCCCACCCCAACCCAACCCTCCCACCCCAACCCAACCCTCCCACCCCCACCCCACCCTCCCACCCCAACCCCAACCCTCCCACCCACCCCAACCCCCACCCCCCACCCCCACCCCCACCCCCCCCTCCCACCCCTCCACCCCCAACCCCCCCCCCCCCCCCCCACCCCCCACCACCCCCCACCCCTCCCCCCCCCAACCCCACCCTCCCCCCCCCACCCCAACCCCTCCCCACCCCACCCCAACCCCTCCCCCCCCCCCCCCCCACCCTCCCCCCCAACCCCCCCCCTCCCCCCCAACCCCAACCCTCCCCCCCCAACCCCCCCCCCACCCCCCCCAACACCCCCCCCCCCCCCCAGCCCCAACCCCCCACCCTCCCCCCCACCCAACCCTCCCACCCCCCCCCCCCCTCCCCCCCCCCCCCCCCCACCCTCCCCCCCCACCCCCAACCCTCCCAACCCCCCCCAACCCCAACCCTCCCCCCCCCAACCCCCACCCCTCCCCCCCCCCCAACCCTCCCCCCACCCCACCCTCCACCCCACCCCAACCCTCCCACCCAACCCCAACCCTCCCACCCCAACCCCAACCCTCCTCGACCCAACCCCACCCTCCCCCCACCCCCAACCCCACCCCAACCCTCCCACCCCAACCCCAACCCTCCCACCCCACCCCAACCCTCCCACCCCACCCCACCCTCCCACCCCAACCCCCACCCTCCCACCCCCACCCCCACCCTCCCACCGCCAACCCCACCCTCCCCCCCCCCCACCCCCCCCGACCCAACCCCAAGCCCTCCCACCCCAGACCCCAACCCTCCCCCCCCCAACCAACCCGTCCCCCCCCAAGCCCCAACCCTCCCCCCCACCCCTCCCCACCCCAACCCTCCCCCCCCAACCCTCCCCCCCACCACCCCCCCCCCCCCACCCCAACCCTCCCGCCTCTTCCCCGCCCATCCCCCTCCCACCCCCCCCCTCCCCCCCCCCCCTTCCCCCCCCCGCCCCGCCCCCTCCCCCCCCCCCCCTTCCCCCCCCCCCCTCCCCCCCCCCCACCTTCCACCCCAACCCTCCCACCCCAACCCTCCACACAACTCTCAATCCCCCACCCCATCCTCACCACCCCACAAACAACCACACCCAATCCCACACCGTTAAGTGGAATTATCATTATCCTGGGCACCTGATATAACCAAACAAACCAGGTACTCTGTTACCACTTCAGCACACAAACTATAATAGTGCATGAATCTGTGCCCAAGGCAGAGTATCTCACCTCATCAGTGCCATCAACGTTTGTACCCTGATCAAGGAGTACAATGGCCCCCTCCACTTCGCCATCCCTTGCTGCACCTTCTTTTAACTCCCGCTCACCATCCTGCAGCGATGGGCACTCGCATCATACGTGGGAGATACCTGGTGTGATCACGTCTGGAAACTGCGTGATCGTACCCTACACACAAGCCACACATAAACTACCATAGTGTATGCTAGCCTGGCCATATCTCAGCGTTTATTATTGTTTCAAGAGTACTCTTCGTCTACATTATCAAGTTCCGCACTTACACATTTGGGCATACAGTACACGAAAGATGTAAGTCTAGGACACGTTTTTTCAATCTGCTAGTCACAAACTTTACTTTCACGCACGTTACCTTATCGGACGCCATATGCGGCAAATGCTATGCACGTAACCAGGGCCGGATTTAGGGGGGGGCAACCGGGGCGGCTGCCCAGGGCCCACTGCTTTTGAGGGGGGCCCATGGTGCTCATAATAATGATATTCATGTTTTTTTGGTTTATAGTAACTCGTTCTAAATTACTAATCTGCGTTAATTAAGCGAGTTAAGCGTGGATATGGAGCCGGAGCAAGAGATCGAGAATAGAAGTGTGTGAAGTGGAGCATCGAAGCGAAAGAAGCGGAAAGAACAGCTTAATGAATGGAATAGGCTACAAAGCAAACTGCCTAGGCTTTTGTCCTTTGGATTTAGTATTCAAAACGAGCCAAACCACAGTACCCTCCAGGCTGGTACCCTCGAAACCGCAGCGGCAGAACATCAGTGCTTAGACGTAGTCAACAACGCGCATGACAGTGTGAATGAAACTGAACCAAGTGCAACCATGCTGGCACCATCTAATGACTGGCAACCTTCTGACCCTTGTTCCAGCAGCCAATCGTCACGACCAATGGATGAATACGTACCAATTTCAATGCTGCAGGCGCCACTTGACGTATGCATTAGTGTCCATTCATGTGATACTTCTTGTTCCAGCAGCCAATCATCTCAATCATACACCTTAGACACCACAGCCACCACTGCTGCTATCAATGATCCAGCAAAGTGGACAGTTACTGAAAACCTTCGAGAGTATTGGGCGCTGCATGGGCCCACAAGATGCTACAACAATGATGGAAGGTATTCTGCTTCCATGGTGGCGTAAGCCGTATGGTTACTGAGAATATGTTCAAACGTATTCTTCAAAATGGTGACACAGTGAGTAGAGAGTGGTTGATCTATTCTCCATCAATAGGATGCTTGTTCTGAATTTGCTAATGCAAAGTCTAGGAAACGCTGTTTTCAGAAATAGATTATACGTTCTTATAAACTTCCTATTGTGTGTGATTCTACCAGTTCATTGCCTACGCGTGTATAAAGTGTCTGTGTTACATTAATTGTGTATTATTTCAGTATACATGTACATGCATGTATGATGGGTTAAATAGTTCTTAGGGGGGGCCCCACCAAGTATAATTGCCCAGGGCCCACAACTATCTAAATCCGGCCCTGCACGTAACGTAATACGTACACCAATACTGCGGAACACATCTGCGACCGTAACTCTAAATTATACGTTGTTTCTCGAGCTCCGAGTCATTCCATTCCAATTACGTATATCATGTGAAGCTAATGTGATTGTACGGGCAGTACATCCGGGTACAGGGTTTTGAAAACTGGCTGAGCAAACTGGTTTTGCGATAAAAGAATTTTGAGCCTGTTCCAACCTTGTCTCGTACCCAGCCAGACCCAGGTTCCCACAGCGGATTAATTAGCGGAAGTTTCATCCGCTGTTGGCAACTGGGTCTGGGTACGAGACTAGTTTGGAATTTAATATCGTACGGCTGGGTCAGGTGTTGTGACGCTGTCGCGGGGGGTGTGTTTTCTTTCACCAAAGCATGGAGGTGGTAAGTCTAATCACGTCTCTTTAATGCAAACCCTCCTTCTTCCGTTATTGATCAATGTGAAGGCACTTTTTTATCGCAGACTGGTACTGTAGTTGGGTGTGTCCTTTGCAAACAGTTGCTGGTTGTCTGTGCGTAACAACTCATGCTCAAGATTGACAGCACGTACGGAGGCTTAGTGAAGTCGAATTAGTTTCTCTGTGTGTAATTACTTTAATGACGGAAGATGGCCGGAGCCAGGAGAATATTGCATGGCTAAAGTTGCTGATGTGTGTACAGATGTCTTCTGAAAACCAAACCGTGCGCTTTGTGTTCGTGTGTGCTACTCTTTATGCAGCACGGGTCTTTCGTTCTTCCCTCCTCTACAGGAGTCCGACAACGAATACAGTGATGATGGCGAACCAGTGGTAGCTACGCATGGTGGCGACGCCTCCAAGCCTCTGACGGACTCGTGCACAGTGTATGTGGGGGGCGGACTACCCTCGGATATCCAAGAGGACCAGAACTTTGAACACTTCGTTTCCTATGGCTTTGGACATAGGTACAGCCACTATGATGATCATCAGAGTGATGATGATGGTGATGGTGATTGTGATGAAGTTTCTTGGGATGGCAAGGACGAGGGAAGCATTGCCACACAACATGAGCACTCCAGCACTGTGTATGTGGGCAAAGGGTTTCCTCCTTACATTAAAGAGGGTCACATTCATGATCACTTCACGGCATATGGATTTGGAGCCTGCATCACTAAGATTGTTATGCCCTTCAATAAAGCACTGCAAGACACAATGGGATATGCCTTTGTGACCTTTGATTCCCCTGGCGCTGCTGAAAATGCTATATCTATCATGAATGGGACTTTGCTGCTTGGGAAGTACAAAGTACGTGTTAATTCAAAATGTAAACAAAAGAAAGGGTCCCGTGCTAAAGGAACGACTCAGGCCACTGTATCTCCCAGTGCTCGCTCCAAACCTCATGATGAAAGGATCTCATCTAGTGGGCAGACCTCATCTAGTGGGCAGACCTCATCTAGTGGGCAGACCTCATCTAGTGGGCAGACCTCATCTAGAGGGCAGACCTCATCTAGTGGGCAGACCTCATCTAGTGGGCAGACCTTATCTAGTGGGCAGGTCTCATCTAGTGGGCAGACCTCATCTAGTGGGCAGACCTCATCTAGTGCGCAGACCTCATCTATTGGGCAGACCTCATCTAGTGGGCAGACCTCATCTAGTGGGCAGACCTCATCTAGTGGGCAGACCTCATCTAGTGGGCAGGTCTCATCTAGTGGGCAGACCTCATCTAGTGGGCAGACCTCATCTAGTGGGCAGACCTCATCTAGTGGGCAGACCTCATCTAGTGGGCAGACCTCATCTAGTGGGCAGACCTTATCTAGTGGGCAGACCTCATCTAGTGTGTCAGCTCCACCCTTGGCATCCACATGTGTCATTGTTGATAATTTGCATAGCAGTGCAGATGAAGGGACAATCCATTCCCTTGTAACTGAACTCAAAGATATTGAATATAAGAGATGTCAAATTGATTCAGGTAAAAAGCAAGCTATTGTTGAGTTCAGCAACGATGCGGATGCCAAGAAAGCCCTGAGTACTTTGAATGGAATTACCTTTTTAGGCCAGGAAGTGCATGTTTCATTGCCATTCTGTGATAGTAGAAACAAGGCGCAACCAGTTGTGGCTTCTACTGTTCCAGCAATGACTACCAAAGATAATCTTTCACCAGTATTGCATATGTCATCTAATGATGACAAGATGCAAGCAGTACCACCTTGCAAAGATCCAGCTGTATCACCAGGTATGAAAATCTAGTTCTGAGATGCACACTATAGTTTTTTGGAGCTTAAGCCAAAATAGTGCATGTATAGTCTGTTGAGCTCACACACAACTTTGCCCTTCTTTTTAGTTATCAATATGTTAATTACTCATCATTTTGTTTCCTTGCTTTACATAAACTTTAATTTGATCTATGTAGCAAGTGTTAACGATGAATATAAATTCTGTAAATATGTAAAGTAGTGACAACTTTGTATGGGGTCTGATGTTAGAGCATCTTTGCAGCATTGCCTCTGGAAGTTCCTTCATATCTCCCACCTTTGACGTAAGTTACTTAAATTAACCCCCAGCTAATTGAGTGTTTTTTTTTAATCTAGGTGGAGTGAATCTGTCAGTGAAGAGATATCTCTTACTACTGTCCAGTGGAATTGGTTGATGTTGGCTGATTCCCATGGTAACAGCATTTACAATGAGCTCACCCTTCCATTCGAAGGCAACCCTAATATTTCTATCCAACCTGGGATGGACAAACAGGTTATCCTTCTGAATGGCACACATGACGCTGTGCAGGTAGCAAAGAAGCACATTGGTAGAGCATTGGATAAGCAGCTCTCTGTTGACACGTATGTTCCACATGTGTGCATATGAGCATGTTTACTGATTCCATTAGCGAGGAAGTGACAGTATCCTACAATTACTTGCATCTCACTGTGCATTATGTCAGCCCATGGGTACTAGTGCCCTTGTTCAGTTCTGCAAGATCATCTTGTCAATCACTCCATGATTCTCACCCGTGGAGAGGAATCATCTCGACTGGTGAGAATCGTGGAGTGGTTGACACGATGATGTAACATGTTCTTCATTTAGCCAATACAGTATAATCTGTTGTGGGTGTGTATGCTGTGTGCGTACATGTGTGGGTGAATGTGCATGTGTTGTTGTATTCAGATGAGAGGTGACAACATATCCTTTTCTACAGGAACAAATTGGCACTGTTGATACAGTTGTGTCCCAACCTGCATTCTGAGATTCAAAAGAGACACTCTGTCACAGTGCATGGTTATGAACAAGGTTCCAGCACGATCAATTTCAGCAGTGAGTCTTTTTCAGCTGTTAAATGTGCTCGGCAAATCTTTCAGGAAAAGTTACAGCAACTTACTGTTGACAATGTTACACTCCCTTGTGTTGAACTGGTCATTTCTGCCAAGAAGAGGTTGGAGAACGAAGGGATACAAGTGGTTGTCTCAGATGTTAGTGCATCTCTTCAGCTTTGTTCAATGAAGAAGGAGGAGCTGGAGAGGGCTCTAATTATAGTTAGAGGGAAACCTTTTGAGAGCCATTTTGAGATACCCTCTAACACTGCTGAAGAAATTTCAGGTGATATAATTAACCTTCAAAAGAGTTATTCTGTCCACATGCTTAAACATAGGGGTGCAGTTATCATTCGAGGGTTTGTGGAAGATGATGTGCATGCTGCCTACCAATGTGTGAAAAAAATGGTGGCAAGAGCATCAGTCATGTGTGAAACATTGAACTGCACTCCAGAACAACACATGTACCTGTGTAAGGCCCTTCTCAAGGAGCCCACAGAGCAAGGAAAGGCACTTAGGTCTTCACTTCCTGCAGAATTGTCTATCTGTAGAGGCAAGATATCTTTATGTGGTAGCCCTGAGGTTGTGAAAAAATCATGTGAAGAAATATTAAGAAGCGATGTGTTTTCTGGGTTGAGGTGCCACCAGACATTTCCATTCACTTGCAGTGTTGCCTTCATTTCACAAATTGAAGTGTTTGTCCTCAAACAGTTTGAAGATCGTCAACTGGACTTTTCCTACTACATTCCTGATACGCAACGGAAACCAATAGGAGATAAAGCAGCTCCAGTGGGTAAAGAGAAGAACAAAGGGTTTTCAATAACAGTATACAGTGGGACTCCAGACCACTTCAGTACAATCTGTACAGAGATGAAGGTAAGGCAAAGAATGTCCCTGTTCAAAGTGTATATTAACGTGTTATTGCTTCCAAATAGAGCCTCTCTCCATGCTCTAAGCATCATCGTCTGAGGCAGGGAGCTACTGAACTTGCTGTTGTGATAGCAAAGGCAGTGGAAGCCAAGCACAGGACAAGAGTGAAGGTTAATATGGAGGAGATAGTTAGGGTGGTCATCCACGCCCTTAATGAAAGTGATGCTCAGGAATGCTGGGCTGAAATGGAGGAACACATAAACTCAAAATTGATGATTGACAAATTCATCAAACTGACACAAAATCAATTAGGTTATCTTGAAATTAAATGCAGTGGTGAGCTGGAGATCATGAAGTCAAATTGTGAGTCATTATTCATACTGAAAGTGAAACAAGGTCAAGCTCCATCAATAAAGCTCAGGGGTACTGTGAGTCAAGTGGCAGCTATTGATGAGCAGTTGAATGCATTGTTAGATGGATATGGAGAGGAGGAGTTTGAAGTGAGCACCACTATGTACAGTATGTGTTCAAAAAGATGGAGGCAGCTAAGAGAAGATTGGGATGACACTGTTCTTCTGTTTGATCAGAAGGCAACAGATCTTAGTAGTAAACAACCTCACAATCCATCAGATCCAACAACTGTCACTTTCACGGTATGTGGATGTAACCCGGAAGGAATTCAAAGGGTTAAAAGCATGATTCTTACCCAAGAGAGTGGTAACTGTGTTCAGACAAAGACTCTTGAATTGCCACCAAATGGTGTGATGGCTCTCTTCAAAGGACTGAAAGAGAAACAACTTGATATTCAAAACATTGCTGCTGAAATAGAAGTTAATAAGATTTCCAACACAGTCACCATCACCTCCCCTCAAATGGCCTCAGGTGACATGATTAAAATGGAGGAGACTATATTGTCCTACATTGGTGATCACAGTCTCGAGACAGAGATAATGAGTTTCAGTGATCCACTTGTGGGTCTCATTTTGACATCTCCTAAGTACAAATACAGTGACCAGCTGAAGGCCATCGCTCAGCCTTATGATGTAAGGACTGTTATCCCAAAGTATCCTAAGGGCGAACTCTCTCTCACTGGAAGCCAGCAATCTATTTGTGCAATAAAGCATAATATCCAGCAACTGTTGGAAGATATTGCCGGATTTATTGGGCAAAGAACACTAACTGTTGAGTGTCGCTTTGCTCCAGTGTTTGCTACCAAAGATTTTCACCTTTTATGTGCAAGGATACAAGAGGAGTTTGGTGTTGTGTGCTCTCCACCTTTCTACAGGCATCAAAATGCAACACTAATGTGTGAACTGCTTCCTCCACCTTCACAGTTGCAACTTGAAATTGTAAGAGGTAGCCTCAGCAATGAGACTGTTGGTGCCATTTTGACCACGTCTAGTGAAAGCATGGGAGGAGCCTTACCTACATGGGTCTTAGAAGTTGGAGGTCCATCCATTCCAGCTGAGTTTGAAAATCATATTCAAACATATGGACGTTTGATGCCAGGTGATGCAATGTGGCTTGGTGGGGGGGAACTCCCTTGCGGGAATGTCATCCATACAATGTTGTCTCGGTGGAAAAGCGAGAACCAGTACACTGAAGAGGTCTCTAGTGCCATCTACAGTGTCTTCACTCTGGCACAAGAGAAGAATGTCGATATTGTAGCGCTTCCAGCCATTGGAACTGAGGTATGTGGTGTCCCTGAACAGGTCTGTGCTAGAGTTACATTGGAAGTCATAAGGCAATTCTTCCTGGAGGCAGGACCTGCTGCGAAGATTCACACTGTGCGTTGCGTCTTGGACACTCAGGCATCTGTGGATGCTTTCCTATCTTCTCTCCGTCTTACCTGCGCCTCAGAAGATTTTACACCACAGGAGAACACTCCTGTAGCCACTCCTACTCCAGTTATGTCTAAGGATGGCTTGAATCCAACTTCTATTTTCAAAAAATATGTTAAACCTTTCTTGTCAATTTTCAAGCAAACTTCGGCATCACAACCCTCATTTCATGAACACCTCGCGTCTCTCGGCAATAGCACAACAACAGATCCAATGAGTTCTGCAGAACTCATAGTCAAGCTAAAGGGCCCA
The DNA here is from genome assembly GCA_013339895.1 of Ephydatia muelleri. NCBI lineage: Eukaryota > Metazoa > Porifera > Demospongiae > Spongillida > Spongillidae > Ephydatia > Ephydatia muelleri. The sequence goes on from JABACO010000015.1 coordinate 6,810,861, forward strand.
AAAACTCAGCTGGATAGTGCTGCAGAGAAGATATTGCACACACTATAAGGCTCCTTCTCCATCAAGTGGATCCCACTTCCTTCTGGCGACTGCAGGACCCTTGAGAGAAGGCTTGAAGGGATAGCCCAGAGGCACTGTGTAGCTTGCTCCCACGATGTGCAGATAGCAAAAGACGGAAAGAAGGAGAATGTGCTTGTACTGGAAGGATCGACAATCTCAGTCGAGAAGACAATAAGGGTGATGGAGGGAGAAATAGATGAATATTTGAGATCAGCTGAATCAGCACCTCCAGAATGGAAGCCACAGAACAAAATCACTGAAGTCTTCACTGTCTCTCCAGGAACCCCAGAGTGGCTCCATGTTTTTCAAAGGTTCCAGCACACCATGCCTCGTGTTAGAGTCACTTCTATTCAACGCATTCAGAACACATGGCTGTGGGAGAGGTATGTTCAACACAAGAAGAGACTCCATACCAAGAACAATGGAGTGGTGAACGAGATGGAGCTGTTCCATGGCACACGTAACAATGATCCCAAACTGATCTATGAGGGTGAGGATGGCTTTGACATGAGATACAGTGCCCAGGGGATGTGGGGAATGGCCAACTACTTTGCTGTGAACGCTAGCTACTCTCACAAATATGCACATGTGAATACTGCAACAGGAAAAAGAGAGATGTTTCTGGTGAAAGTCCTGACAGGGGAGAGTTACAAATGTGCTTCAAATCGCTCCCTTCGAATGCCCCCACCAAAGCCCCTATCTGCAGATCCAAATGATCAGCTCCAGTTTGGTCAGATGAAATATGACACGGTGACGGGAGAGACCAATGGGTCTCAAGTGTTCATGGCGTATGACAACGAGAAGGCCTACCCTGCCTACTTGATACAATACTGAAAAAATGTACAGAAGTTGTGTACTTTCAAATAACATTAGTTTGCATAGTGGATTGTTGTGATTTCTGCCGACTTTTGTCTTGTATTGACAATGTAAATATTAGATTACACCATTTGGTACAGTTTAATTATTCCTGATCAAATAACAATTTGTGTTTACTATATTAATCCAGGTATTGATTGATTGAAAAGATATTCAAATCAAAATTGAATTTCAATAACTCCTTGAATTATTGATATAAAGACTGAGACAGGGTACATATGCAACTACTTTATATTATGCTGTGATTTAAAAAATAATAATTAATCCTAATTGTTAGGAGCTAGGGCGGACCTCGCCTAGCAACCAGCTCCAACAAGGCCAAGGCAGTGGTTCTCACTGACCTTTACAACAGGCTGAACCTGAACCTTGTTAGAGCAAACACCACCACCATACTGACCAGATACTTTCATCTGACATGTAGAGTGTGTGTGTGTGTCCTAAATTTACTTGATGTTGTATAAATTTATATTCACATTTGCATATCTGTGCATAATTAAACAAACTTTTAATCCTAATAAATAATATAGCACAAATACAAAAAAGATGCGGTTTCAATACTGATAGTAATGTTTCGATAGACAGTAACTTCACCGCCATACTGATCAAATACTTTCATCTGACATGTAGAGAGTGTGTGGGGAATGACCAACTACTTTGCTATGAACGCTAACTACTCTCACAGCTATGCCCACACCATGTATATAACAGGGAAAAGGGAAATATTCATGGTGAAGGTCCTGACAGGGGACAGTTACAGATGTGCTTCAAATCACTCCCTTTGAACGCCCCCTCATAAGCCCTCCACTGGCTGCGGCCAGCTTAGGACAAAGTACAACACTGTAACAGGTATTACAAACGACTGTCAAGTGTTTATGACCTATGATAATGAGAAGGCCTATCCTGCATACCTCATCCAGTATTTCCAGTAATTAGAGTATTTCCTTTTTTCTTTTTCCTGCTAACACCATAACTAGGAGGGGCAGCATTTGTATTTTTGTGTGCAGTTATTAGTTTTGACTATCCCTATGTGCTAGTGGATGCAATTATTCCAACGATTGTAAAAGGCGGCCGTTTCTGAACTGGCATTATGTGACAGCGACAATGTAGATCTAACATCCAATGCTGTAAGGTTTGCAGTTACATATTTATCGTCAAAATCATGCACAACGTAATGAAGTTATGTGTTTGACTATATGCTAGTGTGATGATCGCTGGTGGTTTATCTCTATCTTAATGTAATCAGTGGATCTACATGTCATCACACTTTTGGCAGCTGATGGTCACAGACTAATCAGACTGGATTTCTAGTTGTATGCAACCCATGAAATCTGTGAACCACTCCTTTATGTGTGTGACTTGAAGTATATAGCGTGTGTGCATTGCTATAGAGGGGGTCAGATAATGAGTTGCTAAATATTTACATTGAGATCGGAACACTACACTCCTGATTTGCATATAAAATCTCAACTAACAAAATGCAATTACTCTTCTGCAGTATAGTTTGTCTGCATTGATTTAATAATGTAAGCAGCAAGTAAATGTAGGCAGTGGATGATCAAAGCGTGTATCTGGTTGAAGCAATGAAATGAGCCATTAGGGTTCTTTGGATTGTGCAGCAGCCTCCTCCACAAAGGAGGTGTACTTCAGACTGGAGCCATGTGCCCTGCTCACTGGATACTTTTGTCCGTTGAGAACCATTTTGTCCAGGACAGCGCTTGGGAGGTCGACATGGCAGCGCTCGGTCAGTCTGATGAGGTAGATGAGCACGTCACTGAGCTCCTGTCCTAGGTGCTCTCTCTCTGCAGAGGTCCATCCGGGCAATCCATCCTCCACCTCACCTCGCCACTGACTACAAAAAAAAAGTCAATCATTTCAGCCCAGTTGATGTAAGGTGTAGTCAAATTACAAAGAAGGCATGGGGACCAATAGGACTGTGCCTGCAGTTAACTACATGCAGTTTGTGATCAACTATGTCAAAATTAAGGTCATAGCTCTTTCCATTACAAATAATTTCATATGTATCCCATGACCAGCATTTTAACTTTTCCATGCGCATGATGGTGGTAATTTTAAATAATAAGCCACAAACTTGGCCATTTTGTTTTGCGAAAGAATTTCATAAGTTAATATTAATAACTGCATTTATAATACTAAAAACTACAAACACGCCAGCATTTGCATAATATACTCCTAAAGTGTACTACATTCAATAAAACGTGCAAGTACGAGTGTACTCTATCCTATCGCTCTCGTGTGAAAATTAGCCTGAAAACAATTACGATAAAGGTGTTAATAATGTGAAGTCAAATGGGTAAGTCGCAGTAAAAAGGACTAAGTCTTTAAAACATACAATTTGAAGTAGTCGCACGCTACTGCCACATAATATCTTACTGGCACATCTGTGTAACTACTTACAATAATTCCGACAGCTCCCCGACTTCTCCGACTGACCACTATCATTTTATATAAGCATTCGCTACTTATGTTATTGCAGAGGTAGGGTCTTTTATATATTTTGACACACTCATGCACCAAACAAACTATCTTATAGGACCTGCGCAAACAATTATTTGCAGCAAAGTCCTACCATATAACGCTCATACTTTCATCATCGTCATGGCCGCAAACACAACCCCAACCCTCCCACCCCTACCCTTGATTGATTTAGTAATTGGACTTGGATTATTGTGGTGGAGTTTATACCACCCTCATCCGCCTTCATTATTTAATCCCTTCTGCTGAACATGAAAATTTATTAAAATCATTTATACACACACACACACACACCATCACACATCCCCCACAATACGATCTGGCACATGTCTCACCTTGTCAGTACCTTCAATGTTTGTACCTGATCAAGATGCCTGATGAGCTCTTCTGTGTTGCCTTCCCTTGCTGTAGCTATTAGTTCCAGCACATCGCTCTGCACAAGCAACCAACTCCACTCCAACCCTCCACCCCAACCCTCCACCCAACCCTCCCCCCAACCCTCCACCCCAACCCTCCACCCCCAACCCTCCACCCCAACCCTCCACCCCCCCCTCCACCCCACACTCCCACCCCAACCCTCCACCCCAACCCTCACCCCAACCTCCACCCCAACCCTCCACCCCAACCCTCCACCCCAACCCTTCCACCCCAACCTTCCACCCCAACCCTCCCAGCCCCAACCCACCCAACCTCCACCCAACCCACCCCCAACCCTCCCACCCCCACCCACCCTCCACCATCACACCCCAATCCTCCACCCCAACCCCACCTCCAACACCGCCAACCCTCCCCCCCAACCCTCCCCCCCCACCCCTCCACCCACCCTTCCACCCCAACCTTCCACCACTCACCCCTCCCACCCCCACCCCTCACCCTCCCCCCAACGCCACCCCCCCCTACCCCCCCACCCCAACCACCCCTCCCCCTCCCCCCGCCAACCTCCCTTCCCCCCACCCCCCCTTCCACCCCCACCCTCCCAACCCCCCACCCCCCCCCTCCCCTCCCCCCCAATCCTCCCCCCCCCACCCTCCCACCCCCCCTTCCCCCCACCCTCCCCCCCACCCTCCCCCCCCCCTCCCCCCCACCCTCCCACCCCCCCCCTCCCACCCCACCCTCCCCCCCACCCTCCCCCCCCCAACCCTCCCACCCCCCCCTCCCACCCCCCCCTCCCCCCCCAACCCCCCCCCCCCCCTCCCACCCCCCCCCCCCTCCCCCCCCCTCCCCTCCCCCCCCCACCCCCACCCCCCCCTCCCCCCCCCCCTCCCACCCCACCCCTCCCCCCCCCCTCCCCAACCCCCCACCCCACCCCACCCCCCCCCTCCCCCCCCCCCCCCCTCCCCCCACACCCCTCCTCCCCCCCCCCCCCCCTCCCCCAACCCCCCCCAACCCTCCCCCCCCCACCTCCCCCCCCCCGCCTCCCCCCCCCACACCTCCCCCCCCCCCCCTCCCCCCACCCACCCCAACCTCCCCCCCCCCACCCCTCCCCCCCCCAACCCTCCCACCAACCCCCCCCCCCCCCCCCCCCCCCCCCCCCCCCTCCCCCCCCCCACCCTCCCCCCCACCCCCTCCCACCCCCCACCCTCCCCCCCCCCCCCCTCCCCCCCCCCCCCTCCCCCCCCCCCCCTCCCCCCCCCACCCTCTCCCACCCCCCCCTCCACCCCACCCCTTCCCCAACCCCCCCTCCCCCCCCCCCCCCATCCCACCCCTTTTGATCATTATCCTGGGCACCTGATATAACCAAAACAAAACCGGGTACTCTGTTACCACTTCAGCACACAAACTATGATTAGTACATGAATCTGTGCCCAAGGCAGAGTATCTCACCTCATCAGTGCCATCAACGTTTGTACCCTGATCAAGGAGTACAATGGCCCCCTCCACTTCGCCACCCCTTGCTGCACCTTCTTTTAACTCCCGCGCACCATCCTGCAGCGATGGGCACTCGTAAACAAACATCATACGTGGCAAATGCTATACACGTACGTACACCAATACTGCGTAGCGACATGATGATCAAATTACATTTGCGACCGTATACGCGTAACTCCAAGCATGGTATGCAGATGATGCCATTGCCACTGGATCTCTCAAGAATCTACGCACTTGGTGGGATAAGTTAGTCACAGTAGGTCCCTCTTATGGGTATTTTGTGAATGCTGTGAAGACCTGGCTCATTACAAAAAGAGAGCATTAGATATATTCAAGGACACACAAATCCGCGTCACAAAGGAAGGCAAGCCACATCTCGGAGCAGCTTAGGGTACCTCGTCGTACATAACTGAATTTGTGAAGGCAAAAGTCAAAAATTGGTCACTGGAACTGGAACAGCTGGCTTCCATAGCGAACACACAACCACATGCTGCCTTCTCAGCTCTTACCCATGGTTTAGCAAGCAGATGGGTTTATGTGGCAAGAACTATCCCCAACATTGGCCATCTTTTAAAACCCGCTCGAAGAGTTACTCAGTTAGTTATTTATCCCTTAATTCGCTCACTGGCCGTGCAGCACCATCTGATCTGGAGAGAGAGCTACTAGCTCTTCCTGCTCGCTTAGGAGGCCTGGGCCTACTAAACCCTTCTCATCTCTCCACCACTGAGTATTCTGCTTCCATGAAGGTCACACGGCCTCTAGTAGACCATATCATAAAGCAGGATGAAACATATGGATATGAGATCCTTCAAGATCAACTTTCTGCCAAAGCCGAAGTCCACAAATCCAAACGAGAACAGCATTCAAATGCAGCTTCGACCCTAAAGGATATCCTTCCACCTTCTCTTGCACATGCCATGGACCTCTCCCAAGAAAAAGGTGCCTCCACCTGGCTTTCAGTTCTACCACTTGAAGAATATGGCTTTGAGCTCCATAAGGGAGCCTTTCGTGATGCTTTGGCTTTACACTATGGCTGGAGCCCTGCGAATGCTCCACTAAATTGTGCTTGTGGCACCCACTTTTCTGTTGAACATGTGCTGTCATGCCCTAAGGGCGGGTATCCATCAATCAGACACAATGAAATCAGAGACTTAACAGCTGCTCTCTTGTCGGAAGTATGCCACAATGTGTCGACAGAGCCTCATCTACAACCCACGACAGGTGAGGTCATGAGTGGACTTTCAGCGAATATCCAGGATGGAGCACGATTGGATATTGCAGCAGATGGATTTTGGGGGAGTCGGTTCGAACGGGCATTTTTTGATGTAAAGATTACGCCCCCTCGAATCAAAAGACTCCTTTATCTGCATGCTATACCGTAGCCATGAAAACGAGAAAAAGAGGAAATATGACCAACACATCCGTGAAGTTGAACATGCCTCTTTCACTCCACTCATTCTCTCTTGCACTGGTGGCCTTGGGCCTCAAGCCACAACAAGCTACAAGCGTCTGGCCTCTCTGCTCTCTACTAAATGGAACCAGGCCTATAGCCTAACCATCATGTGGTTGAGATGCCGCCTTGCCTACTCATTACTGTGAAGTTCAGTTATGTGCATTCGAGGGGCACGCTCTCACCTTGGCCATTATACGTCTGCTACACAACCTCCTCTTGACCTGGTGTCAAGGGAAGCCCTTCTACTTGCACAATAGACTCATATTTTGTTTCCTTTCGTTTTTACTTATTTATGTGAATATCTGCATGACAGGTTTACACTTCAATAAACTATATTAAGAGAATAACACACAAAACACACACAAACAACTACAGAAGCTACAAAAAATATAATAAATACAAAAGAAAAACAAGAAGCTGTGCTGAAACTCATTCTGACAAGTTTCCACAGTACATTAAATAAAAATCATTTAAGAATTACACGTGAGCTCTAAGTCTATCTACCGTACTAGCTATTGAAGTTTGCCGGCATGGTTTCCAAATACAAGCCCATTACTGAGGATATGTTCATGCATAATTGGTCAATCTTGTGTGTATGTGCGTGTGTGTGCGTATGTGTGTGCGTGTGTGTGAGTGTGTGTGTGTATGTGTGTGTATGTGCGGTGTGTGCAGTGTGTGTGTGTTTGTGTCAGTGTTATTGTATCAGCTGGTTGTAACAATGTTTTTGTTGTTTTGTTTTTTCATTCCATTCCAATTATTTTTATTTTTATTCCATTTTTTTTACAGCTGTAGATAGCCTGCTCAACTCAGCCTAAGCAAAGCTTGCGTTCATTGTCTCACCATGCCTCTGCAGCATACATTGTTTCACTTTGCTCGTCTGGTTTTGGCCTGCTGTCCAATCATCACCTTTCTCAGGCCATCAAGTTGTACAATTCATCTTGTGCTACCAACATGGTATATGCACACCAAATGTCTCCCAGAAACAGCAACCTAGCAACTTCAATCATCCATATTTCAGATGAATGCTTGGCCTGGACGTGCACTTTGTCCAGTGATTGTTCTAGACCCTCTGGGACATCACTTATAAATGCAGAGGTGATGTGGTGGCACATCACCTCTGCATTTGGGATGTACTGGTGAAATATTGCAATCAAGCCCGTCTCAGTGTGAAGGTAGAAGCTCGTTGTGAACCTTACTCCAGACCATAGCCACTCTCGTTCATAACTGGTGTGTAGGCAAGTCAGCAGCCTTTGATTGACCTCACCGCACATCCTGTTGGAAGCTGGAAACTGCTGGTACAGCTGTCCATGCTACTGAATCAAGAAAACTTGATTCTAACAATGCAAAATGCAATGAACTGACCTGTCTATGGTGGTGGAGACCTATGGTACAGAAGCAATGGACTCTCTCGCTTCCAGTCTGGTTTATATGTAATAATAATAATTATGTAGTCTGAATAATAACTGTTTATCTGGTAAATTGATATTATGTTATTCTAATACTTCGCTTTTGTTTCTGATTTGCTTGATTGGGAGGCATCATGTACATATGGGTAAGGCGTGATCAATGAAATGCAGCATTACAGAAAATGACCAGCAAGTTCTTTTTATTTTTAAATCCAGCCCTTGCATGTCAAATGTGTTATTAAACTTGCCGAGATGATATACAGACATTATAACATATATCTCACATGAGCAAAACCACTTCAGGTACAGACATGTGCTGTATACCAAACAGTGGGCTCATGAGCTAGTAGGTTGTCCTGTGGATACAGTATACTGGAATATACATTATTATTATAGGCACTAGAATTATAAAAATGCGGTAGGCTACCCGCCATTTGTTAATGCCAAATTTAAGTATTTATGGACCCAAGGCCCTATTTTGCTGTAATGATCCCATAATGGCATTAACAGATGGCGGGTAGCCTTCCGCATTTTATAATTCTAGTGCCTATAATAATAATGTATATTCCAGTATACTGTATCCACAGGACAATCTACTATGGGGCATGTTTTTCAAGATTTCAGTTTCTTGAAATGAGCGAGAGAGAGAGAGAGAGAGAGAGAGAGAGAGAGAGAGAGAGAGAGAGAGAGAGAGAGAGAGAGAGAGAGAGAGAGAGAGAGAGAGAGAGAGAGAATGAATGTATAATGTGTGTGCATAGCAATGCACAACAAGGTATACTCATAACTTATTGTTGTAAGGGTGTGTGCCCTGCTAAGCAATGTAACCTACTTCTGGTAGTGGCCATCCATCCTGGAGTCTGATTTGGTGGCCATTAATAAACTGATTTGTGATTGAGATTGCTGACAGAAGACATCAAAGGTGTGTGGTGTGTTTCATAGTTGTGATGCTGTTAAAGATAGAAGAACACGATGAACTAACCAAAGAAGACCCAAGGTGCAAAAGTTGAGCAAGTGGTAAGTAATGTGATCTGTGGGGCATGATAGCAGTAGGCCTGTGCTCACTCAACAACAAGCTCTTGAAGAGAAGGAGAAAGTGATGTAGAACTTGACTGGTGGGTTCTCACACTTCTTGGTACTGTGTGTGTGTGTGTGCGTGTGTGTGTGTGTGTGTGTGTGTGTGTGTGTGTGTGTTTGTGTGTGTGTGTTTGTGTGTGTGTGTGTTTGTGTGTGTGTGTGTTTGTGTGTGTGTGCGTGTGTGCATGTGCGTGTGTGTGTGTGCTTGTGTACATGTGCGTGTGTGTGTGTATGTGTGCAATGCGTGTGTGTGCTTGTGTATATGTGCGTGTGTGTGTGTGTGTGTATGTGTGCATGCGTGTGTGGATTGTGAAATGTGATCATTCTTAATATGATTGGGGAGATCTCTGCCTACATAGACCTCAATCCTGCCATGTCCCAACTGGGCATCAACAGGCATGAAAGTGTTGTCACCAGTAGTGGTGGTTTAGGTGCCAGTGGCTTCTGTCTCCTTTCATAAGCCTTTACTTTAACCTTCCATTTGCCAAGGATGAAGGTTCCATTAACAATGGGCTATTCCATAATATAATTGTACACCCCTACTGATGACTAATATCAAGGTATCCCCCCAGGACATAAAGCCTCTACACCATACCTCCCCAGGGCATTTATTTTGGACCCCCTCTGGACACACTTCCCTGTACATTACCATTGAACCCCCTCTGGACACAACCTGATGTAGGATACCCCCTTAGGACATTACCATTGAACCCCTCTGGACACATCTCGATGTAGGACACCCCCCCTAGGACATTACCATTGAACCCCCTCTGGACACATCCTGATGTAGGATACCCCCTAGAGCATTACCTTTGAAACCCATCTGGACACATCTCACTGTGCGACACCCCTAGGACATTGCCATCATTGCCATTGGACCCCCCTATGGACACATCTCACTGCAATAGAACATCCCCCTAGGACATTACCATTGGACCCCCTCTGGACAACTTTTTTGGTCATCAGTAGGGGTGTACAATTATTTTATGGAATAGCCCAATAGATATGGCTCTTTCAGCTGCTTCAGGGAGTTGAAGGTTACAAATCCCAATCCCTTTGTTGTTCCAATAGCCTTGTTGAATGGCACTACAACTTTGGTGATGAAGGGTTCAAAGCCATGGACAGAGAAGTGCTCTTCAATCTGCTTTTCTCTGATATCAGAAGGTAGCCCACTGCCTACAAACACTGTACAAGATGCTTTTGATTCAGTGCCTGACTCTGTGCTACAAACAGAATCATCATCATCTGAGCTTGAACTATTAGCAAAGTCCTATAAAAGAGAAACATGATTCACAAGCATCATGCTACATTTGAAATTATGACTACACCCTTCATTAGGCCGACTAGTATCGTAAATCTTCTTAGTCATCACAAAACCGGATGGGAGGAGCAGAGGTGTTATTGTTTAATTGCCGTCTCCCCCTGGGAGAATAGAAAAGTGAGAGCATTAAGCTATTAGTAGGCTGGAAGCACTACTGGAGCCGTGCATTCCTATCAGTGCTTTATTACTGAGCAAAGTCAGTTGTTGGCATGGACATAGAGTACAGGGGAGGGAGTGAGAGGCTCAAGCCACAACTCCCCACCATCACCCAGCCAAGTCCCAGGGAGGCTGAGTCTCTCTGGCTAACTCCTGTAGGTAAATGAATCTGACAGCTAAGACATGTAAAGTTGATTTCTGTGATCCATATACGCGTATCATGAAGTTAATGTGATATTCTCTTATCAAAAGTTGTTTGGGGCGCCGCGCACTCTGCGAAAGTGCATCGATCGACTCTCCTAATATTATTTTGGCTTCTACTGGCAGGCCTAAATGTAGATCTCGTAGACAGTGGAAGTTTGGAGAGCTCCTATCAAGGGACCGTGTTCAGGCTACCCCCTATGGAGACTCGTGTCAAACCAGCTACATCACACTAACTGAACTACTTACCACAACTCAATAATAAAACGACACAAACCGTACATACTAATAATAGCCATAATAAGGACACACCAGTGTTACACTCTAAACTTGTCTCAAATGTTCTCTCCCTCCAGGCACTGCCCGCAAAAACCAACAAAACGGAGACTCCCAAATCCAGACACCATGGTGGTAGAGATCATGCCGACATGGGGTTTCTCCTGGGAGGAGAAGACCATGAAGATGGCCCTGCTCCTGGATTCTTTCCAAAAAATAATTCACTCATGTGCTTTGACATGTATGGCTTCAACACCGCCTATCCGCGTTAATTGGTGTTGCGTGGGTGGGTTTCCAATATTATCTCTGGTCGGTCGATGCTGTCGCGTGGTAGTCTCGTACCCAGACCCCACACGTCACAGCAGTACATCACCGCTACGCTCGTTCAAGGGTTCTGGGAAAATGAAAAAACGGTGCCAGAAGTTCTGAAAAATGAGAACGCTTAATTAACCGCAGAATGCGCGCTATGTCAACTAACTTGTCATTCACCAAAATGGAGGATATTGAGCGAGCTGTGCAATTCGCGTTGGATCGTCTTGGTGTGGAAGCTTTGAAGAACAAGCAGATAGAGGCGATTTGCAAATTTGTCGGAGGTCAAGACTGTTTTGTTTTCTTACCAACGGGGTATGGAAAAACGCTTTGTTACGTTCTGCTCCCCTTTGTCTTCGACTATCTTCTCAAGCGAACTCTTGGATCATCTATAGTGGGTGTGCATTTCCCCCTTAGTTTCTTTGATGATGGACCAGGTTAGAAAGTACTACTCCGCTCAAGGTCTAACTACTCAGTTTGTTGGAGAAGCACAAGAAGACTGGTCAGTAACTCTGCTAGAGTGCTAGATGGTGAATACCAGCTTCTGTATATAAGCCCAGAGGCGCTTGTAAGCACTCTCTTACTTCAGTGGCTTTGAGGGTCCGTGTACTTTTCCACATTTCAATTTCTCGTATTTCTATTTATACAAAGAGGGCAATTTCGGCTCAATTGGCAATGTTTCACGTGATGGAATTCTATTTGTGGCCTAATCTAGCGCGTCGCAACATATTGAAAAATGAAAAATGAAATATCGTTGTCTTTGTCAATATAATGAACAGTGCTCAATCCGAAGCAGAATAATGGTCTGGAAGCAGTGCCGACCTGCCTCGAACCACCGGAATCGACCCCTCGCACGGAACGCGCGCGTATACCATGTAGGCGTATAGTCTGGGAACCCTAGGGTCCCCAGACTAGTAGGCGTATGTGTGCGTATGCATGTATGTTCTATATAACGGTAAAATTGCATCCTTACTGTATTCATACTATGGTGATTATGGTACTGTACTCGAAGCTGCCAACAGTATATTTGCTGTGGTGTGTTCGTGCGTGTGCGTACATGTGTGTTTGTGTGCATGTGTAGCGTGTGTACTTAATAGTGTTTTTACCATAATCCCCCTTCTCCCCCCTCCTCCCCCCCTCCTCCCCTCTAAATAATACTACATTGTTAACAGTCTGTTAAAGGGCATACATACACATGTGCATATGAGATGCAAAAATACATGGCTACAACCATGAATGGACAAAATAATGTGACAGCATGATAAACACCAGTACTAAGTTGGTTGCATAAGATCAGAGTACTTGTTGCCATGAGTGTGAGAAGCTGCATGCATGTGAGACAGTACTTACACAATTATCTTTTCATGGGGTCGGCGAAAGTAGGTGGTGCTAACGTGGCTTCCAATGGCATTTGGATATAAATAATGTCACACTGAAGGGGGGAGGGGGTATACATTAAGCATACATCAGTATGGACATCGTATGACAAGGGGGGGGGGAGAGTATGTATGCATGTATGTATGTATGTATGTGAGTGTGTATGTATGTATGTATGTATGTATGTATGTATGTATGTATGTATGTATGTATGTATGTGCATGTGTGTTGTATGTATGTGTGTGTATGTATGTATGCATGAATGTATGTATGTATGTATTTATGTATGTGTGTATGTAACATACATGCACAGCATGCAGCTGGAATTGCACTAAGATAATAAAATCGTGTGGCTTGAAAGAAAACTCCTATAATGTCAAGTTTCTATTTTTGAAAGAGTTCTTGCGCAAGAATGTCTTTCTTATTTTGCAGTTCCTTTTCAAAAAAGATATATCCTGAGAATGAGCTGTACATGTTGCATGCAAGAAATAACTACATGGTACAAAATACGGCATTGACATTTGACAACTGACAAGTGCCACAAGAGCCCATTTGAAGCCCAGAGACAGATCATCTTTTGCACCATGTTCATGTTCTTTTCCCACCCACCATGAAAAAGATAATGATGTGATGCATGATGTATGGCTGCATCCCACAGATAACCCATATTGTTCTTATTCACTACCATAGCAACAAGATACAGTACTGTGACCTTATGCAACCAGCTAAGAATTATCAGTGCTGTTTTTGAACATACTATATATAGAGAGAAAGGCATCAGAGAGAGAGAGGGGGAGTGAGGGGTTAGACAGAGAGGGAGGGAGGGAGGGGTCAGAGAAAGAGGGAGGGAGGAGTCAGAGAGAGAGGAGGGAGGAGAGAGGGAGACAAGGAGAGAGGAAGGGAAGGAGGTAGTTTGCGTCACGTTTTGTTCACAACATTAAAAATTATCATTTGTTTTAGGAAGAGAAACACACACTATTAATTTTCACACACACACAAATAGTAAACCAGCATCAGAAATTAAAAGCACAACTTAAATACATATAGTTTAGGTCTCTGCTCCATGCAATAGTGCTTTAGATATTGATCATCTTGTCCTGTGGGACAGGCACTACAAAGGTATGAAAAGTAAGAAACCACTTTAAGCTGGTTGTGGTTGATGGTAATGGATGGCAAGTAACATTTACTTGGAACGTTTAACTGGTAGTATTGACAGCTAGCCTACTGCCTTAGTTCATAAAGTCTTGCAACAGTGTGGGTAAGTCCATTAATGATGCCATGGGGGCTAACAGGTTTCATATGCCTTCATGTAGTTTGTGCATGCATGAGAGTGGAGCAGAGGCAGGGACAACTACTACGTGCCATCTAAACTGCTAGGAATGGTTCTATATGGACTCACTTCTGCAGGCCATGATTTTTAAAACTGACAAACATCACAACAGTTACTCTTTGTGCTAAAAGGTTGTTACATATTGGTATCTCTTTAACTATGCCGACTATGATGACTTGAGCACTTGTGGCTTATGACTGCTGATAGAATGCCGAAGAAAGTGTTGTTTAGCCACTGAACTGAGTCATGGAAAGAGACCATGCACCAATAACATGTCTTGTGCACAATATACAGGCATTTGATGATGCCATGCATGCACAGAGGCCGTTCATAAATTACGTCACGTATTTTTGACCATTATGAACCCCCCTCCCCCCCCCCCCCCCCCCCCCCCCCCCCCCCCCCCCCGGTCATACGTTGTTCCATACTGATGCATGCTTAATGTATGCGTCGTCACACTGGCTGATACCCCCTCCCCCCTTCAGTGTGACATAATTTATGAACAGCCCCTAAAACGCGGCATTGACGCTTTTAGGATATACATTTTGGGTTTTGGGTTTAGGGCCGCCCCGAAGGCGCGAGGGACCAGGTCAATTTGCACCCGGAATCCGAATCCAGTGTCAAAAACCACCCGTCTAGCACCAAATTTTTTTTGCAATGTTTGAGCCGTCAACGACCAGTGGACGAGGGCGCCTTCGGCGCCATATTAAATTACCTAATGCTCCCATTGGAAGCCACGTTAGCACCACGTACTAGTAAAGTGCAGTGGGATGTACTTTCGCCGACCCCATGAAAAGATAATTGTGTAAGTACTGTCTCACATGCATGCAGCTTCTCACACTCATGGCAACAAGTACTCTGATCTTATGCAACCAACTTAGTACCATGCTGTCACATTATTTGTCCATTCATGGTTGTAGCCATGTATTTTTGCATCTCATATGCACATGTGTATGTATGCCCTTTAACAGACTGTTAACAATGTAGTATTATTTAGAGGGGAGGAGGGGGGGAGGAGGGGATTATGGTAAAAACACTATTAAGTACACACGCTGACACGTACACACGCACGAACACACCACAGCAAATATACTGTTGGCAGCTTCGAGTACAGTACCATAGTATGAATACAGTAAGGATGCCGCTATATAGAACATACATGCATACGCACACATACGCCTATACGCGCGCGTTCCGTGCGAGGGGTCGATTCCGGTGGTTCGAGGCAGGTCGGCACTGCTTCCAGACCATTATTCTGCTTCGAATTGAGCACTGTTCATTATATTGACAAAGACAACGATATTTCATTTTTCATTTTTCAATATGTTGCGACGCGCCACAAATAGAATTCCATCACGTGAAACATTGCCAATTGAGCCGAAATTGCCCTCTTTGTATAAATAGAAATACGAGAAATTGAAATGTGGAAAAGTACACGGACCTTTGAGGACCCTTCGCTTTGAATGGTCTTGAACCACAACACCACAACACCTGCATTGATAGGAAATCCATGGCCACGTACGGTCCGCCATAACCAGTAACAGCAATATATGAATAGTGTGCGGTTAGCTTTGAATGAAACCTTTTGGCACCGTTTTTGTAAGGCATTTTCCCCCAGACCCTTGAACGAGCGTAGCGGTGATGTAATCCATCCGCTGCTGTGACGTGTGGGGTCTGGGTACGAGACTAGTCGCGTGGTGTGTGTTTTCTTTCACCAAAGCATGGAGGTGGTAAGTCTAATCACGTCTCTTTGATGCGAACCCTCCTTCTTCCGTTATTGATCAATGTGAAGGCACTTTTTTTATCGCAGATTGGTACTGTAGTTGGGTGTGTCCTTTGCAAATTAGGATGCAGCTGGTTGTCGTGCTCTAAATTGACAGCACGTGCGGAGGCGTAGTTAAGTGTAATTAGTTTCTCTGTGTGGGATTACGGAAGATGGGCAGAGCCAGGAGAATATAGCATGGCTAAAGTTGCTAGTGTGTGTACAGATGTCTTCTGAAAACCAAACCGTGCGCTTTGTGTACGTGTGTGCTACTCTTTATGCAGCACGGGTCTTTCGTTCTTCCCTCCTCTACAGGAGTCCGACAACGAATACAGTGATGATGGCGAACCAGTGGTAGCTACGCATGGTGGCGACGCCTCCAAGCCTCTGACGGACTCGTGCACAGTGTATGTGGGGGGCGGACTACCCCCGGATATCCAGGAGGACCAGATCTTCGAACACTTCGTTATCTATGAATCAGACCCAGGTATTGTAAGCATTGACATCCCTACTGACAAAGCTTCAGGAAATGCTACAGGATATTGTTTTGTCACGTTCAGTTCCACTCAAGCTGCCAAGTATGCAATATCCTCTGTGAGTGGCACACTGCTCTTTGGAAAATATAAGCTGGTCGTAAATCATAAAACCAAACCTAGTCACGATAAAAGGTCAACATTGCCCTCTCCAGCTACTTGCTCTGAGTCATTGAGAACAAAACATGGCCGTTATTCGAAAGGCCATTTGAAAACTTCTGGCAGAGCAAGACCACCTGCTGCTCAGTCCACTTCTGTAGCTGCAGGCTCTGTAGCAGCTCCCTTGCCACACTCATCTTCAGATAGGTACTGCCACTATGATGATCATCAGAGTGATGATGATGGTGATGGTGATTGTGATGAAGGTTCTTGGGATGGCAAGGACGAGGGAAGCATTGCCACACAACATGAGCACTCCAGCACTGTGTATGTGGGCAATGGGTTTCCTCCTTACATTAAAGAGGGCCACATTCATGACCACTTCACAGCACATGGATTTGGAGCCTGCATCACTAAGATTGTTATGCCCTTCAATAAAGCACTGCAAGGCACAAAGGGATTTGCCTTCGTGACCTTTGATTCCCCTGGCGCTGCTGAAAATGCTATATCTATCATGAATGGGACTTTGCTGCTTGCACTGCACAAAAAGTTAGGTTTACTACGTCTGAACACGATGCGTAAACTTGTCGCAAACATGAAACATTATCTTTGCACGCATATTTACGCATATGTACACATGTAATGTCTTTACGCTAATGTTTGCAATACATTTACCACGTACGTAAAGGTGCTTACATATTTACGTACATATTTACAACATATTTGCTACAGGTGTATATACCGTTATATATTTACCTACATCTTTGCAATACGTTTGCTAGCGATAGATTTGCCATTGTCTTTACAGGGTAAGTAAATATATGACCCAAATTCTAAATAAACGAAATCGTGCATTACAGGCCCGGCCCAGGTCGATCACTCTCGTACTCGATTCGACCCTACTCGCGCTCGAGACTTCACGACTCACACTCGCGATTCTACACTACGTACTCGCGCTATTTGAGCGAGCAGAGTCAAATTTGAATAAGTTAAGCGACAAGTCGACAGTCATACCGGCCGCCCGCGACCTTCAGCCAACGCACGAAGGTCGGGCTATGCACCCAAATGTAATTATTATGATCTGGTTCCGCTTGTGCCCAGCTTCTAGTACTTCTACAAACGACGCTTGTGGAACATCAAATGCGCCACTGGTGGAGTATGTACTATGGTGGAGTATGTACACTGGTGGAGTATGTACACGGGTGGAGTGTGTGCACTGGTGTAGTGTGTGCACTGGTGTAGTGTGTGGAGTGTGTGCACTGGTGTAGTGTGTACACTGGTGGAGTGTGTGCACTGGTGTAGTGTGTACACTGGTGGAGTATGTATACACTGGTGGAGTGTGTACACTGGTGTAGTGTGTACACTGGTGGAGTGTGAACACTGGTGTAGTGTGTGCACTGGTGTAGTGTGTACACTGGTGGAGTGTGTACACTGGTGGAGTGTGTACACTGGTGGAGTGTGTACACTGGTGTAGTGTGTGGAGTGTGTACACTGGTGTAGTGTGTACACTGGTGGAGTATGTATACACTGGTGGAGTGTGTGGAGTGTGTACACTGGTGTAGTGTGTACACTGGTGTAGTGTGTGCACTGGTGTAGTGTGTACACTGGTGGAGTGTGTACACTGGTGGAGTGTGTACACTGGTGGAGTGTGTACACTGGTGGAGTGTGTACACTGGTGTAGTGTGTGCACTGGTGTAGTGTGTGGAGTGTGTACACTGGTGGAGTGTGTGCACTGGTGTAGTGTGTACACTGGTGGAGTGTGTACACTGGTGGAGTGTGTACACTGGTGGAGTGTGTACACTGGTGGAGTGTGTACACTGGTGGAGTGTGTACACTGGTGGAGTGTGTACACTGGTGGAGTGTGTACACTGGTGTAGTGTGTGCACTGGTGTAGTGTGTGGAGTGTGTGCACTGGTGTAGTGTGTACACTGGTGGAGTGTGTGCACTGGTGTAGTGTGTACACTGGTGGAGTATGTATACACTGGTGGAGTGTGTACACTGGTGTAGTGTGTACACTGGTGTAGTGTGTACACTGGTGGAGTGTGTACACTGGTGGAGTGTGTACACTGGTGTAGTGTGTGGAGTGTGTACACTGGTGTAGTGTGTGGAGTGTGTACACTGGTGGATTGTGTACACTGGTGGAGTGTGTACACTGGTGGAGTGTGTACACTGGTGGAGTGTGTACACTGGTGGAGTGTGTACACTGGTGTAGTGTGTGCACTGGTGTAGTGTGTGGAGTGTGTGCACTGGTGTAGTGTGTACACTGGTGGAGTGTGTGCACTGGTGTAGTGTGTACACTGGTGGAGTATGTATACACTGGTGGAGTGTGTACACTGGTGTAGTGTGTACACTGGTGGAGTGTGTACACTGGTGGAGTGTGTACACTGGTGTAGTGTGTACACTGGTGGAGTATGTATACACTGGTGGAGTGTGTGGAGTGTGTACACTGGTGTAGTGTGTACACTGGTGGAGTGTGTACACTGGTGTAGTGTGTACACTGGTGGAGTATGTATACACTGGTGGAGTGTGTGGAGTGTGTACACTGGTGTAGTGTGTACACTGGTGGAGTATGTATACACTGGTGGAGTGTGTGGAGTGTGTACACTGGTGGAGTGTGTACACTGGTGGAGTGTGTACACTGGTGGAGTGTGTACACTGGTGGAGTATGTATACACTGGTGGAGTGTGTGGAGTGTGTACACTGGTGTAGTGTGTACACTGGTGGAGTGTGTACACTGGTGGAGTGTGTACACTGGTGGAGTGTGTACACTGGTGTAGTGTGTGCACTGGTGTAGTGTGTGGAGTGTGTACACTGGTGGAGTGTGTGGAGTGTGTACACTGGTGGAGTGTGTACACTGGTGGAGTGTGTACACTGGTGCAGTGTGTAAGTGTACATTGGTGGAGTTAGTGTGTGTGGAGTGTGTAAGCACTACGTATTCTGTTCTGCTTTTTGTGGTGTGCGTGTTTTGCATACATGTTTAATGAATAATAATGGCTATTACACTGTAGGAGTACAAACTGTTAACATTGTGATGTGTGTAGAGTATTAATATTCATTCATATAAATGTTTTCTGTGGTATAGGACACACATATAGTGTGTCTTCATCATTCATGCTGTTGAATCCTGCCACAAATTGGGATTGTATCCTTTGCACAGGAAGAAAACTTGCTGGCCCAAACGGTTCGAACAAGTTTGCACACCAGGTCTCCATTCTGGTAGTAGCTACATTACAAGGTCATATGGTTCAAGACAATGCCAAATCATTCTATTTACCTCACATGCAGGCAACCTTGATGCAGTCTGAATTTCCAAATGTGAATTAGAATTTTGAGCAAGCATGTCATTGAGAGTTCCAACAACTGCAGCTGTTTGGTCTAACTCCTGTACAATCGAATGGGCAGTGTAGTTTTCATCTCTTATATGTAACTTGCCTATTTCCATTTCTTGAACAAAATGCCTCATTAACTGTACTTCAATAGACCTGTTGTTAGTTCTATAGCTACCCAAAATACCATTGTATCTTTCAAATGAAAATAACCAGAATGCATAGACAGGCCCATAGTCCAAAATGCAGTTCAAGATGTGCATGTGCATGTGCATGTTAGGCGTAACCTTGTCCTTACCATACAGCCGCTGAAACTGCTTGCAAAACTGCAATAGTAACTTGTGTCCCTCCATAGCATCATGAATCTTCAGCATAGGGGAAACTAGGATGTTGCATGCTTGTACAAATAGATACCAGCACTCAAGATGCTCCTGTTCTAGCACGCCATGAAGGGCATACATAGAAAAAACCATTGTCCATGTTTTCCATTGGTCTGCTGTAAAAGAACTGAATGAAGATGCAATTTTATGTGGGATTCTACCCATTGAAGAAGGAGTTTCACACTTATCAACTTTCTCTTGCATCATTGCATGAAACCTTTTAGGTATAATAGGTTCAATATCATCTAACCATACGTTCTTCATAATGTGTTTTGCTGTTCCAAGGAATAGGTTGTGCATGGGGTCAACTATATGAAAGCGAACACAATCAAAGTATTCCAAAAGCATTAAAGCAGTAAATCGTGAACCGTATTGTGATTCTATACGATCTCTTGCAGCTTGAGTTGTTTGCATGGAGGCCAAATCTGCTTGTTCACGGTGGTCAGATTCATTTCGTAAGGGCGATTCATCTTCGCCATCATCGAAACAACCAAAACAAGCATGACCAGTTTCACAGTTGATGTGAAACTCTTTAGTGCACTTTGAACATCCCAATTTAGCCATGTGGCCTAAAAATCCACAAACTTTCCTTGCTGCAGGAATATCACAGGCTACACAAAGCAGTCCTGCTTTCAAATGCACTTGCTGGCCTGGGTTGTCTGGCATATTAATGACCATGCCCTCACTCCACAAAACCTTTAATTCCTCCACTAAGGGCTCCAGGTAAGAATTAATATTAAGCGGAGGCTCATTTGGACCTGGAATTAAACCAAAAAGAATCATGTTTTCTTTTAAAAATCTTTTTGAGCGTGGAAGATTCATAACAGATAAATACACAGCTCCAACACTGTATGGTGTGTGCTTGAATGGGGTAAACCAGTCAACGTTCATCATTAGGCCTATGTTATGGGGGGCAGCAAGGAATGCTGACCCATTGACATACTGGAACTCCTCCCAAATCTTGCCATCATAGATATCACAAAGAGTATCCTTGGGTATCTTCCGTTCACGCCAATGTTCACATGAGTTCAAAACACCTGGCTTACTAAGCAAAGTTTGCAACGATTCTATAAGAGGTTTATAACAGTACACTTTCAAAGGATAGAACTTGTGATCCCCATCTTTAGTGACTACAGCCCTCAAAAGTTGAGATCCGCAATGCTGCCTTCGGGAACGATGAGGGTGGTTGGGGAACTTGGAAAATGAGCACACTTTGGGGATCATTTTAGCTTTATCAACAAAGCACTTCTCAAACTCATAAAGAGTATGGCATTTCGGGCAAGAAACTAAACGCCTAAAGTCATTGCTGTTAACATTGAGACAACTATGTAAGCCTATAATTGAGGTTGGAAAAATGGTTGTCATCTGGGCAACAAAAGATGAAAACCTACCTACAATGATAAAAACACAGCTGATAATGCGAATTAAAGCTGAGACTGCAGCTATTGAGATGTTGTATCTTGATGACCACTTAGACAAAAGTACTAAAAAGAAAGCTACAACTCTTGAAGAGTCGTCACTACAGACATCAGTTTCTAGATGCACGAGATGCTCATGCAAGGAATTAGTTGATTTTTCCATCATGTCACCTTCAATTTCAGAAACATTCACACCTTCCCACACCTCACCATCATCCACCTCAACTTCCAGGCAGTCCTCCGTAGCTTGTAGCTCAGCAGTGGAGTTATCCATCTCATCATCACTTAAACCTTCCGAATTATCACTGCCTATGAAAAAATAATGGAGGATTATCAGTGACAGTGCACATCCAAAATGATTGCTAATACGACAAGGCTTACTACATGGATGGATGTCAGTATGATAATTTATCCCTGACCTGAATTTAATTGAATTGCACCACCATCATCCCCCTCATCCTCAGATGTAGACGGAACAGATTGACAATCTTTACTCCAAATCCGCGTGTGATCATCGTAGTATGCCTCCTTGTGCCTTAAAAATGTACGTGCTGATATAAATTCCTCACAGTGTTCGCAATATCGATACAAATGATTCCGATCCATTGTATATACACAGACGCGAAGTTTTTCAAAATAAAAACGTCAGAAAATTCGGACCAATCAATTTCATTCTATAAATAAAAATACACAAGGCGGTAAAATCAGACTAATCATTTTTCAAAAAAAACGCGCGCGTCACATAATGCAGCTGTTGACAGCAGCTCATGTATGCATGATTATAGTTTCACTATCTGTTGCATTCATTTTTCTTTGAATCAGTCAGTATGTCATCAGCTCGTACTCCCGTTCGACCACTCGGAACGGGTGAAGACAGCGAGCGTAGGGTTTCGTCACCTTTTCTGTCGTCGTCGAGATCTTTGTTGCAGCCTGCAAGTAAAAAAAAAATCATTCATTTCATGCAAATGAGGACCATTTGTTTTAGATTCCCGACGACAGGAAAGTGCCGCCGGCAGTACTGGTAATGTTAACGTCCAGATACTTGCGGCGATTAAATCGCTCCAAGAACAAGTGGCGGACTTACAGGCCAAGTCTACGCAACCAGCTGCCTCTTCCATCGAACAATGTGCAGTTTCTAAGAAAGCACCAAAAGAACTGTTGGTAAAGTATATTGAACTTTATCATGCATGTAATATCAATAACGTGCTTTCTATAGACATCTATTCACAGTGTTGTGAGGCATCTTCGAGAAAGACTGGATGCACCTATGCAATGGGACACAAGTTCAGGGTAAGCAATTTGCATTTGAAAACATAACCTTATAATTGCATGTATTGCACAGTTTTTCTTCGCCTGAAAATATGCGGGTGACATCGGAGATTG
This sequence comes from Ephydatia muelleri, assembly GCA_013339895.1. Lineage (NCBI taxonomy): Eukaryota > Metazoa > Porifera > Demospongiae > Spongillida > Spongillidae > Ephydatia > Ephydatia muelleri. The sequence continues at coordinate 6,833,963 of JABACO010000015.1, forward strand.
TAACAGCCTGTGTCAACGAGAAGTATCCTGCTTCCGTTGTACAAAGTAAGTCACTATCCATGCAAGAGAGTATACATGTATATATTCAAACAATGTTTTTACAGAAGCCACCAAAAAATACTTCACAACTCTGAAGCGGCGCTCGCGTCTACAAACTAACAACAAACTTCCAGACGCGAGAAAAAAACAACGAAGGCTTCAGCGAAAGCACCACGTACGTTTATGACTATGCAGAATTTAACGTGATGTGTATTAGCATTAATCAATAATCATTTGGCATACAGAAACTTCAGAATCGCAAAGTAGCTCTGTCGGGATCAACAACTTTAACACAGGTGCAGAAAGAAAAGTTTTCTTCTATTCTTCGCATCGAATACATGTCTTCGGAAGAAAGCGCCGAGGAATCGGGTGAGGACGAGCACATGGGGGAACGATTAAAGGTGCTCCTCATTCACACTCTCCCGTGGAGAAATCCAAGCGTGAACGAAATGTTCCAATCACTGGATCGCAAAAGTGCAAGAAAAAGAACATCAAGAGCAGCTGAAATGTGCCGCAAACGGTGCCGTGCTAGCGCTACTGAACCATCCTCGCCGAGCGGATTTACAGCAAAACCTCCACCATCCTGCCCTGCGTGGGCAAAAGTGTCTGACTGTTAATTTTAGTTATCGTGATGTGTAATGTACTGTATGTATATATTGATATCAAAATATTTTAACTTCAATAATAGATGTGAACCAAGATATTTTTAAACTATAGGCGTGTTGTAAAAATAAGACGTCATAATGTTGTGTATTTATAGAACACCTTTGTATACCTTGTGTAAAGCTATTGCAAATGTTACATTTGACATCATGTTTGCGATGCGCAAACATGAGTAAAACCAGCCTTTACCATCTTTACACCGTCATGTAAACATCACGTTTGCGTCGTCGTAAATACAAGTAAATATACGTAAATGTGACCTTTACATCATGTTTACGTATTATTTACCGCACGCGTAAACACAATTTTTTACGCAGTGTTGGGAAGTACAAAGTACGTGTTAATTCAAAACGTAAACAAAAGAAATGCTCCACACAGTCCCCCCCCTCAGGCCACTGTATCTCCCAGTGCTTGCTCCAAACCTCACAATGAAAGGATCACGGTTCATGTGTCATTGCTCCCCAATCACATCACTACTCACCATGTTAAAGATCACCTAAAGAACTACAAGAATGACATCACCAATATTATGGTGATACGGGATCAGCAATCCATAGGATGTGCCATAGTCACCTTCTTTTCTATGAATGCTGCACAAGAAGCTGTTCAGAAACTAAATGGATCCCTACTTCATGATATATTTCCTATTGCAATGGAAATAAAATCTACCCAACAAGAGCAATATAAAAACAGAAAGCAAGCATCTAGCAAGAGTGCCAATCCTGTTAAACAGGTCCCATCTGGTGCCAAGGCTCCATCTCGTGCTAAAAAAGCTCCACACACATCAGGTGGGCAGACATCATCTAGTGGGCAGACCTCATCAAGTGCTCAGACCTCATCTAGTGGGCAGGTCTCATCTAGTGGGCAGACCTCATCTAGTGGGCAGACCTCATCTAGTAGGCAGACCTCATCTAGTGGGCAGGTCTCATCTAGTGGGCAGACCTCATCTAGTGGGCAGACCTCATCTAGTGGGCAGACCTCATCTAGTGGGCGAACCTCATCTAGTGGGCAGACCACAGTCAATGTGAAAAAGCGAGTTCCTAGGCAGGCACCATCTAGTGGTAAGGCATCAACCAGGGGAAAGACCTGTGTTAATGGGCAGGTAGGGCAGGTCTCACCAGCATGCATCATTGTTGATAATTTGCACAGCAGTGCAGATGAAGGGACAATCCATTCCCTTGTAACTGGACTCAAAGGTATTGAATATAAGAGATGTCAAATTGATTCAGGCAAAAAGCAAGCTATTGTTGAGTTCTGCAATGATGCGGATGCCAAGAAAGCCCTGAGCACTTTGAATGGAATTACCTTTTTAGGCCAGGAAGTGCATGTTTCATTACCATTCTGTGATAGTAGAAACAAGGCGCAACCAGTTGTGGCTTCTACTGTTCCAGCAATAACTACCAAAGATAATCTTTCACCAGTATTGCATATGTCATCTAATGATGACAAGATGCAAGCAGTACCACCTTGCAAAGATCCAGCTGTATCACCAGGTATGAAAATCTAGTTCTGAGATGCACACTATAGTTTTTTGGAGCTTAAGCCAAAATAGTGCATGTATAGTCTGTTGAGCTCACACACAACTTTACACATCTTTTTAGATATCAATATGTTTTAAAACTAATTATCATTTTGTTTTAAACACACCTTGTTTTACATAAACTTTAATTTCATTGTGTAGCAAGTGTTAACGATGAATATAAATTCTGTAAATATAATGTAAAGTAGCGACAACTTTGTATGTGGTCTGATGTTAGAGCATCTTCTTTGCAGCATTGCCTCTGGAAGTTCCTTCATATCTCCCACCTTTGACGTAAGTTACTTAAATTAACCCCCATGCAGCTAGCTGAGTTTTTTTTTTTTTAATCTAGGTGGAGTAATTCTACTGAATCTGTCAGTGAAGAGATATCTCTTACTATTGTCCAGTGGAATTGGTTGATGTTGGCTGATTCCCATGGTAACAGCCTTTACAATGAGCTCACCCTTCCATTCGAAGGCAACCCTAATATTTCTATCCAACCTGGGGTGGACAAACAGGGTATCCTTCTGAATGGCACACATGACGCTGTGCAGGTAGCAAAGAAGCACATTGGTAGAGCATTGGATAAGCAGCTCTCTGTTGACACGTATGTTCCACATGTGTGCATATGAGCATGTTTACTGATTCCATTAGCGAGGAAGTGACAATATCCTACAATTACTTGCATCTCACTGTGCATTATGTCAGCCCATGGGTACTAGTGCCCTTGTTCAGTTCTGCAAGATCATCTATCTTGCAGAAATGAACTCCATGATCTGTTGTGGGTGTGTATGCTGTGTGTGCACATGTGTGGGTGAATGTGCATGTGTTGTTGTATCCAGATGAGAGGTGACAACATATCCTTTTCTACAGGAACAAATTGGCACTGTTGATACAGTTGTGTCCCAACCTGCATTCTGAGGTTCAAAAGAGACACTCTGTCACAGTGCATGGTTATGAACAAGGCTCCAGCGTGATCAATTTCAGCAGTGAGTCTTTTTCAGCTGTTAAATGTGCTCGGCAAATCTTTCAGGAAAAGTTACAACAACTTGCTGTTGACAATGTTACACTCCCTTGTGTTGAACTGGTCATTTCTGCCAAGAAGAGGTTGGAGAACGAAGGGATACAAGTGGTTGTCTCAGATATTAGTACATCTCTTCAGCTTTGTTCAATGAAGGAGGAGCTGGAGAGGGCTCTAATTATAGTTAGAGGGAAACCTTTTGAGAGCCGTGTTGAGATACCCTCTAACACTGCTGAAGAAATTTCAGGTGATATAATTAACCTTCAAAAGAGTTATTCTGTCCACATGCTTAAACATAGGGGTGCAGTTATCATTCGAGGGTTTGTGGAAGATGATGTGCATGCTGCCTACCAATGTGTGAGAAAAATGGTGGCAAGAGCATCAGTCATGTGTGAAACATTGAACTGCACTCCAGAACAACACATGTACCTGTGTAATGCCCTTCTCAAGGAGCCCACAGGGCAAGGAAAGGCACTTAGGTCTTCACTTCCTGCAGAATTGTCTATCTGTAGAGGCAAGATATCTTTATGTGGTAGCCCTGAGGTTGTGAAAAAATCATGTGAAGAAATATTAAGAAGCGATGTGTTTTCTGGTTTGAAGTTCCACCAGACATTTCCATTCACTTGCAGTGTTGCCTTCATTTCACAAATTGAAGAGTTTGTCCTCAAACAGTTTGAAGATCGTCAACTGGACTTTACCTACTACATTCCTGATACACAACGGAAACCAGCAGGTAAGAAAGGAGCTCCAGTGGGTAAAGAGAAGAACAAAGGGTTTTCAATAACAGTATACAGTGGGACTCCAGACCACTTCAGTACAATCTGTACAGAGATGGAGGTAAGGCAAAAATGTCTCTGTTCAGAGGGTGGTTTGATGTGTTATTGCTTCCATATAGGGCCTTTCTCCATGCTCAAAGCATCATCCTCTGAGACAGGGAGCTGCTGAACTTGCTGATACCATAGCAAAAGAAGTGAATACTAAGTACAAGAGGGTTAGGGTGAAAGTAAAGACTCAAGGAAAGAGTGTAGCAGTCATCCACGCCCTTAATGAAAGTGATGCTCAGGAATGCTGGGCTGAAATGGAGGAACACATAAACTCAAAACTGATGATTGACAAATTCATCACACTGACGCAAAATCAATTAGGTTATCTTAAAATTAAATGCAGTAGTGAGCTGGAAAACATGAAGTCAAATTGTGAATCATTATTCATACCAAAAGTGAAACAAGGTCAAGCTCCATCGATAAAGCTCAGGGGTACTGTGAATCAAGTGGCAGCTATTGAAGAGCAGTTGAATGCATTGTTAGATGGATATGGAGAGGAGGAGTTTGAAGTGAGCACCACTATGTACAGGATGTGGTCAAACAGATGGAGGCAGCTGAGAGAAGATTGGGACGACATCGTTTTCTCTTTGATCAGAAGGCAACAGATCTTAGAAGTAAACAGCCTCACAATCCATCAGGTCCAACAACTGTTTCTTTCATGGTATGTGGATGTGACCCGGAAGGAATTCGAAGGGTTAAAAGCATGATTCTTACCCAAGAGAGTGATAACTGTGTTCAGACAAAGACTCTTGAATTGCCACCAAATGGTGCGATGGCTCTCCTCAAAGGACTGAAAGAGAAACAACTTGATATTCAAAACATTGCTGCTGAAATAGAAGTTAATAAGATTTCCAACACAGTCACCATCACCTCCCCTCAAATGGCCTCAGGTGACATGATTAAAATGGAGGAGACTATATTGTCCTTCATTGGTGATCACAGTCTCGAGACAGAGATAATGAGTTTCAGTGATCCACTTGTGGGTCTCATTCTGACATCTCCTAAGTACAAATACAGTGATCAGCTGAAGGCCATCACTCAGCCTTATGATGTAAGGACTGTTATCCCAAAGTATCCTAAGGGCGAACTCTCTCTCACTGGAAGCCAGCAATCTATTTGTGCAATAAAGCATAATATCCAGCAACTATTGGAAGATATTTCCGCATCTATTGGGCAAAGAACGCTAACTGTTGAGTTTCGCTTTGCTCCTGTGTTTGCTACCAAAGATTTTCACCTTTTATGTGCAAGGATACAAGAGGAGTTTGGTGTTGTGTGCTCTCCACCTTTCTACAGGCATCAAAATACAACACTAATGTGTGAACTGCTTCCTCCGCCTTCACAGTTGCAACTTGAAATTGTAAGAGGTAGCCTCAGCAATGAGACTGTTGGTGCCATTGTGACCACGTCTAGTGAAAGCATGGGAGGAGCCTTACCTACATGGGTCTCAGAAGTTGGAGGTCCATCCATTCAAGCTGAGTTTGAAAATCATATTCAAACATATGGACGTTTGATGCCAGGTGATGCAATGTGGCTTGGTGGGGGGGAACTCCCTTGCAGGAATGTCATCCATACAATGTTGTCTCGGTGGAAAAGCGAGAACCAGTACACTGACGAGATTTCTAGTGCCATATGCAGTGTCTTCACCCTGGCACAAGAGAAGAATGTCAATATTGTAGCACTTCCAGCCATTGGAACTGAGGTATGTGGTGTCCCTGAACAGGTCTGTGCTAGAGTTACATTGAAAGTCATAAGGCAATTCTTCCTGGAGGCAGGACCTTCTGCAAAGATTCACACTGTGCGTTGCGTCTTGGACACTCAGGCATCTGTGGATGCTTTCCTGTCTTCTCTCCGTCTTACCTGCCCCCGAGAAGATTCTGCACCATGGAAGGACAATCCTGTAGCCACTCCTACTCCAGTTATGTCTGAGGATGGCTTGAATCCAGCTTCTATTTTCAAAAAATATGTTAAACCTTTCTTGTCAATTTTCAAGCAAACTTCGGCATCACAACCCTCATCGCATGAACACCAGACTTCCCTCCCATCTCTCGGCAATAGCACAACAACAGATCCAATGAGTTCTGCAGAACTCATAGTCAAGCTAAAGGGCCCAAAAAATCAGCTGGATAGTGCTGCAGAGAAGATATTGCGCACACTACAAGGCTCCTTCTCCATCAAGTGGATCCCGCTTCCTTCTGGCGACTGCAGGACCCTTGAGAGAAGGCTTGAAGGGATAGCCCAGAGGCACTGTGTAGCTTGCTCCCACGATGTGCAGATAGCAAAAGACGGAAAGAAGGAGAATGTGCTTGTACTAGAAGGATCGACAATCTCAGTCGAGAAGACGATAAGGGTGATAGAGGGAGAAATAGGATGAATATTTGAGATCAGCTGAATCAGCACCTCCAGAATGGAAGCCACAGAACAAAATCACTGAAGTCTTTACTGTCTCTCCAGGTACCCCAGAGTGGCTCCACGTTTTTCAAAGGTTCCAGCACACCATGCCTCGTGTTAGAGTCACTTCTATTCAACGCATTCAGAACACATGGCTGTGGGAGAGGTATGTTCAACACAAGAAGAGACTCCATACCAAGAACAATGGAGTGGTGAACGAGATGGATCTGTTCCATGGCACGCGTAACAATGATCCTAAACTGATCTACGAGAGTGAGGATGGCTTTGACATGAGATACAGTGCCCAGGGGATGTGGGGAATGGCCAACTACTTTGCTGTGAACGCTAGCTACTCTCACAACTACGCACATGTCAATACTGCAACAGGAAAAAGAGAGATGTTTCTGGTGAATGTCCTGACAGGGGACAGTTACAGGTGTGCTTCAAATCACTCCCTTCGAATGCCCCCTCATAAGCCCTCCACTGGCTGCGGCCAGCTTAGGACAAAGTATGACACTGTAACAGGATTTACAAACGACTGTCAAGTGTTTATGACCTACGATAATGAGAAGGCCTATCCTGCATACCTCATCCAGTATTTCCAGTAATTAGAGTATTTCCTTTTCTTTTTCCTACTAATACCATAACTAGGAGGGGTAGCAGTTGTATTTTTGTGTGCAAGTTATTAATTTTGACTATCTCTATGCGCTAGTTGATGCGAAAATAATAACCTTATTCAAATGATGGTAAAAGGCGGCCGTTTCTGAACTGGCATTATGTGACAGCGACAATGTAGATCTAACATCCAATGCTGCAAGGTTTGCAGTTACATATTTGTCATCAAAAGCGTTGCACAACGTAACCAAGTTATGTGTTTGACTATATGCCAGCGGTGATTATGCTTGCTGGTGGTCTATCTTCATGTAGTCAGTGGATCTATATGTCATCAACACTTTTTGGCAGCTGATGGTCACAGACTGATTAGAGTTGTACGTGACCCATGAAATCTTGTGAACCACTCCTTTTTGTGTGTGACTTGAAGTATATAACGTGTGTGCATTGCTATAGAGGGGGTCAGATAATGAGTTGCTAAATATTTACATTGAGATCGGAACACTACACTCCTGATTTGCATGTAAAATCTCAACTAACAAAATCTTCTGCAGTATAGATGTCTATTTGTCTGCATTGATTTAATGTGGTGTCATAACAGAATGTAAGCAGCAAGTAAATGTAGGCAGTGGATGATCAAAGCATGTATCTGGTTGAAGCAATGAAATGAGCCACTAGGGTTCTTTGGATTGTGCAGCATTCCTCCTCCACAAAGGAGGTGTACTTCAGACTGGAGCCATGTGCCCTGCTCACTGGATACTTTTGTCCGTTGAGAACCATTTTGTCCAGGACAGCGCTTGGGATGGTCGACATGGCAGCGCTTGGCCAGTCTGATGAGGTTGTTGAGCACATCACTCAGCTCCTGTCCTAGCTGCCCTCTCTCTGCAGAGGTCCATCCGGGCAATCCATCCTCCACCTCACCTCGCCACTGACTACAAAAAAAAAAAAAAGTAGATAGCCCAGTTGATGTAAGGTGTCTGCTTATCAGTTTAGCTGCAATGTAGTCAAATTACAATGAAGGTGTGGGACCGATAGGACTGCGCTAGCAGTTAACTACATACAGTTTGTGATCAACTATGTCAAAATTAAGGTAGCTCCTTCCATTACAAATAATTTCATATGTATCCCATGACCAGCCTTTTAACTTTTCCATGCGCATGATGGTGGTAATTTTAAATAATAAGCCACAAACTTGGCCATTGTGTTTTGCGAAAGAAATTAATATTAATTGCTGCATTTATACTGCTAAAAACTACAAACATGCCAGCATTTGCATAATATACTCCTAAAGTGTACTACATCCAATAAAACGTGCAAGTACAAGTGTACTCTATCCTATCGCGCGTGTGAAAATTAGCCTGAAAACAATTACGATAAAGGTGTTGATAATGTGAAGTCAAATGGGTAAGTCGCAGTAAAAAGGACTAAGTCTTTAAAACATACCATTTTAAGTAGTTGCGCGCTACTGCTACATAGTATCTTACTGGCTCGTCAGTGAAACTACTTACAATAATTCCGACAGCTCCCCGACTTCTCCGACTGACCACATATAAGCATTCGCTACTTATGTTATTGCAGAGGTAGGGTCTTTTATATATTTTGACACACTCATGCACCAAACAAACTATCTTATAGGACCTGCGCAAACAATTATGTGCAGCAAAGTCCTACAATATTACCATATAACGCTCATACTTTCATCATCGTCATGGCCGCAAACACAACCCCAACCCTCCACCCCTACCCTTGATTGATTTAGTAATTGGACTTGGATTATTGTGGTGGAGTTTATACCACCCTCATCCGCCTTCATTATTTAATCATCCCCAACCCTCCCTCCCCCACCTCACCCCAACCCTTCCCCACCCCCAACCCTCCACCCCAACCCGTCCCACCCCAACCCTTCCACCCCAACCCAACCCTCCCACCCCACCCCAACCCTCACCCCAACCCAACCCTCCCACCACCCCAACCCCAACCCTCCACCCCACCACCCCAACCCCAACCCTCCACCCCACCCTTCCACCCCAACCCTCCCACCCCAACCCTTCCACCCCACCCAACCCTCCCCCCCCAACCCTCCCACCCCAACCCTCCCACCCCACCCTCCCTCCCAACCCTCCCCCTCACCCTCCCCCCCCTCCCACCCCCACCCCTCCCCCCCCCAACCCTCCCACCCCACCCTCCCCCCCAACCCTTCCCCCACCCCTTCCACCCCACCCCACCCCTTCCACCCCCCCCCCCCCACCCCCCCCCCCCCCAACCCTCCCCCCACCCACCCCCACCCCTCTCTCCCCCCCCCTCCCCCCCCCACCCCCCCCTCCCCCCCCCCCCCCCCCCCCTCCCCCCCCACCCCCCCCCCCCCCCCCACCCCCCCCCCCCCCCCCCCCCCCCCCTCCCCCCCCCTCTCCACCCACACCCAACCCTCCACCCCACACCCAACCACCCCCCATCCCACACAAGTGGAATTATCATTATCCTGGGCACCTGATATAACCAAAATAAAACCAGGTACTCTGTTACAATTTCAGCACACAAACTATGATTAGTACATGAATCTGTGCCCAAGGCAGAGTATCTCACCTCATCAGTGCCATCAACGTTTGTACCCTGATCAAGGAGTACAATGGCCCCCTCCACTTCGTCATCCCTTGCTGCATCTTCTTTTAACTCCCGCTCACCATCCTGCAGCGATGGGCACTCGTAAACGAACATCATACGTGGGAGATACCTGGTGTGATCACGTCTGGAAACTGCGTGATCGTACCCTACACACAAGCCACACATAAACTACCATAGTGTATGCTAGCCTGGCCATATCTCAGCGTTTATTATTGTTTCAAGAGACTCTTCGTCTATATTATCAAGTTCCGCACTTACACATTTGGGCATACAGATATTACGTACACGGAAGATGTAAGTCTAGGACACGTTTTGAAAAAAAATCTGCGAGTCACAAACTTTACTTTCACACACGTTGCCTTATCGGACGCTATACACGTACGCCAATACTGTACTGGGTAGCGACATGACGATCAAATTACATTTGCGACCGTAATAACACGTTGTTTCTCATATATATCCAGAAATGGCCCATACATACGGTCATCTTGCTTTTTATTTCAAATTGAATTCTAAACACTTGTAAAATGTCCTATAAATCGGTCTGATCATGACATATGTACTTAAAAGAATTATTCCATTAACCATTCTTGAACTAAAATCAAGACAAAAAATTAATTTATACCGCGCATAATTTATTCATCAAAATATGTCATTGCGTAATGCCTTGCGTCATCCGCCAGAATTCCACTAATATTGATTTCATTGAACAAAATGGTGAATAAATATATGCACAGTAAGTTAATTTAGCTGAAGATAGAACTTAACTATACACGGCTGTTTGCGGCTGGACACTAGGGATGTAATTAGAACGATACCGTAAATGGATGTATAAACTAAAGCCGATCCTCATTATAAACATGCATCGCGCGAATCAAACAAACAACGTTATCCTGCCCATTTGAAGTCGAATGAGTGCAGAGAACCCTTCCACTATCTGTCTAGTCCTTTTTATGCCATTTGCGCAATCCATACATAGCAATTCCTAAAAGCGCGCATCCTCTTTTTGCACTAATCATCACGCGTGACGTAGAAGGGGGTGCACTTCAGGTTTGTTCTACGGACGCCCTGCAAATTTTCAAAGAGGTTAGTATATAGCAACATGGAGAGAAATGAAATCACTATCTGAAAACATCAGTCTGCAATTGCCACTAGTTTTTTTCGCGCTACACTACGGCAGTGAGTCTTATGAATAATCTGTGCTTCGGTTGCATATAGGCTTGATGGATGACCACAGAGAGAAAGTTCAGCAGCACTGTAGAGTATGTGGGAGATTTCTAAAAGACAGAGGAGAGAAAAATAGACCATCATATGAGTGCAAAGTGTTTGCAAAGCATCTGCACAGTGTCTTTGGGTTTGACATTACCCATGATGTCCCAGACATTCACCCTCTGTTCTTTTGTTACCGGTGCAAGCTAGTCATCGACAAGTCTCTACATGCTGAACACCATCTTTCTCCATACAAATCGTCAACGACAGTCTATGTATGGCAAGCCCATAATGAAGAATGTTGCAAGGTATTAATACATGTACACATGTATATGACCATGCAGCTAGCTTAAATCTCATATACACATATACATGCACATCCACCATCCAGATGTGCCATCCCAAAACAGGACCACTGAGAAAAACTAGACATCCCAGAGGTCGTTCCAAGGCCAATTCAATTATTGGCTACATTAAGGGAATTGCACCACCAAACTGCTTACCGGATGCCCCACTAGCAAGCCAATTGAATACAGTAATGGAACAGCTTCTTTGTTCAGTCTGCCTGGATGTCTTGTGCCAACCACTAGAGCTCCCATGTAGAGCACTAGTGTGCACCATGTGCACTGTGCAGCTGTTCAGGGCATTTAACTGCAATGATGTTAAATGTCCCTGCTGTTATTCTGAAACACCTGTAATCCCATCAGAATAAAAGCCAGCCCCGCCCTTAGTCCAGGCATTGCTAAGTAATGTAATGGTCCATTGCATTACTTGCACAAGGGACATGCGGGCTTGTGAGTACAATACACATGAGTGTAGTGTTTCACCTACACGAACTGAAGTGCAGATGGCCTCTCAGGTGTTGACACGGCTGGCTGACACTAGTCCTGACAAGATATTTTCAATGCCTACAAAAGGAACAGTAAGTTCAATTACTTGTGCTCAACAACTTGTACTATAATACATGAAACTTCTTGGGAGAACAAGGGGCCGAATCTATACATGCTAAGTTCAATACTTTACAACGGACATACCAGGCCATACCCGACAAGACACAAAGATTGATGTCTATAGTTAAAGAACACCTATTATCAATTGCACCACAGAACGTTGCAGCCATCCCCCAGCCATGCAAAAGACAAAAACACGGTCCACCCTAAAACTATTCTATACGTGCTATAACGTGCATCTCACATGAATGTTACTCTACCGCGTGAGTAATCGACAACTTTATTCCATTCTAGTAGCGTCAAAAAAACTAGTGGCAACAGAGACACAATGGAAATAGTAAGAACAACTTGTCGCCTTCAGTTTTCCGCTTTTTTTTCGGTCTCAAAATTTGCTCTTGGGGGAGAAAGAACCCGCCGTAGTGAAGACGTCCTTCGATATGTGCCCGCTTTCGAACGCTATAGCTAAAAGTATCGAAAAGCCTAAATCATGTGACTTAGGCTTTAAATAGAAAAGTAGTGCTACTACACAGCCAACAGTTTACAGTATGGTAACAATATTGATAAGCCAATCAACCTGTATCAAGCCAGATGTGAATATTGTATCATGATGATAGCGCTGACAACATTGTACCAGGATTGAAATAAAAAATTGTTACCAGATGTTATCAATCAGTATCTAGCTTGTTATCTTGTCGTATGTCTATTGATAACAGCTTGTACCAGTATTGATACGATGGTACCGTATATAAATAAATGGTATATAGCAAAAATAAAAATTGTGTAAATGATTGTTTGGATCTCTCAAATCACTGACTACCAGACTCCAGGTTGTAAGGTGGGGTGCATGACGACGTATACTAAATTTATACACTTAGTTGAAGGCAGTTGGCTGCTAGAGAACGCTGCTGATGTACTAAGCTCGCCGGCCATCGCGTGGTCAAATATATCGGCTTCGAAGCACGTGTCAGAAAAAAATTGAAATGGCGCGTTTGCTTCGAGGTGAGAGCAAAAGGCTTTAAGTGACCGACTCTCTTATGTTACAAAGGATTCTTTATTTAGGATTTGAAGGCGAATTTTATTGCAAAGAATGCAATGAGGGTTTCATTACAAGAGTCGACTTGAACGACATACAGTATTCAGAGTTCATCACATAAGGCTTTTGTGGATGCAATGGAGCGGCAACGGACATCAACGATCGAGGTAAATAACGCGGTACTGATGCATGCGATGTAATATATTAACTGACTATAGCCCCACCAAGAACCACTTACATCAACATCGCAGATGATGAATACGCTGAAGAGGATTTCGGTGTAGAAGATGCCGCGGATAATGATGAGTTTGCTGATAAGGACTTTGAGGACCTTGTGAAACAGTTTAGGGTGGATGAGAAAATGTGCTACTATCCATTCCCAAGCAAGATATTTGCTCTCTTTTACATTCTCATACATGGTCCACATCCCATCGTATGTACTGATGTACTTCTATCTACTGGGTACCACTATTTCCTTTACAACAGGGTAGCACAGCTCTTATGTTTATTTGGTTCATACTCAAAGAATGTGGTATTAACGTGCCTAGCCTATCCACTGTGAGAACATTCGGAGTTGATATGCCACAGAGGGTTAGTTAATCATTGCTTCAATTTCATCAGCATATAAAGTGGATCTTCTTAGCACTTGTCCACAGATGGAAATCCATATTACAGCCTCTCATTGACATCCATCATACGCTACTGCTTACAAACCCCTGAGATATCCAGCTGCTTGGCTCGTTTTCCTGTTCGTACAGCGGGTGATTACACGTATGTTAATGTGCCATTCATTATTGTTTTTGTTTTTAAATACGCATTTGGTGTAACACAGTTAAATTTATCCTAGAAAGTGTTGGAATGAAAATCCCAGGTTTGCTACACTAATGGTGTCACTACTTCATGGAAAGGAAATATTTGTACGCAATTGGGTTTATTTTCACCACAATGACATTCGTATGACAAAAGGAGTCATTCTGTCATTTTTCAAGCAGGTACACTGGTTACGCATACTGTAACACATTTACAATACGTGCGTAACGTATGTAGATTTCAAATCACCAGTTAATTACTTACTTTCATTTATCCAGGGTTCTTCAAATGAGTTGCATGTTGAAATAGAACCTGTTATTGACAAGGACGCATTCATACACATAAGTTCGTACCCTGAAGATGTATACTTTCCAGAAGATTGTGGCATCATTCTAAACAAACTCACCATCCGTTTGACTCAAGTATCCCACTTTGCTCAGCCTTCATCATCTCTTCTATAATGGGATGGAAGTAAATTTGAAAGGCTAAGGTCACAGGTAATGTTTTTGGGGCATAGCTTATCGTTACTTTATTATTTTGGACATTGACAAGTATCTCACACCTCATCCGCTTAAGGAAAAGGCTAGTGGCCAGCCTGTGATTATGATACCACTTATTTTATTTTGTGATGATACAAGTGGCAATCATAGCAAAAAGTGGCACAAATTTGACTGCTGGTACCTTTTGCTAGCAGGCCTTCCTCGCCACGAGAATAGCACAGTATCAAATATTCATTTTGTGTGTTGTTCAGACAAAGGGACACCTTTTGTTTCTGAGCTACTGTGAATGTGTTAAAAACAACTGGTATTGAGGTGTAGGATGCTAGCACTTGCACTACTGCTCTAGTGATTGCACCTCTTATATTGATTATCTGTGACAATCCACGTGCATCAGAGCTGTTAGGCCAGGCCATCTTGGGAGCACAGCACTGAAGTATTGCCGCATTTGCATGGTAAGTTAATTATACATGTAGGTAAGAACTAGGAAGGTGGTGTGATTTTTCTTGCACAGGCTGATAAGAATGATTCTCTAAACATCATCTGTGAACAACGGAACTTAATGCAAGCTCAATGCAGTCTCTGCAAATTGAACTTGAAGTGAATATGCAAAAAGTGAGGTGCGAAAGAGATTTGGACTGCGTGAAATCACCAACAACCCATGGTTTCATTTCCTTGGAGACATATTCTTGTAAGTGTTAAGTGCATGCAGTCAAATTAATACCTTCGTACTAAAATATGGGAAAGTGTCTAGCAAAGTATCCCTTCTGTGTAGTTTTCAATTTTGATTTTCTTGATTTTCAAAGAGGTTGATCCATAAAGTTAAAAGGCACTGAATTTACTATTAGGCATACATTTCAATACGAGCATTACTTTTCTCTTGCTTCTCCTGAGATTATTTTAAGGGTAATTGGACCGAGGGGGGGGCAAAAAATATTTCTTAAACACCCATCATCAGATTTCTTAATGAGGGTACCACCACCCCCTACGCCCCTTTCTCACTCACGCGTAACCACAATTAGCACTGAAATAACAATGAATACATAAATTCTGAGCTGCAAATGCCCAGTTGTGAACGAACGGTGCAGGTACATCAGGCAAATACCCCAGACATAACGGCTTAGGCAACAACTGGTTTTGATCTGATACACTAGGGACGCACGCTATGGCAATGGATTCATGCAGTGCAATCGCCAACGGGTATCCCTGTAGTTGTACTACAAGCCACACTTGCTGCGCTCGTGCACAGGAGTCGCTGCCTTTTATCTGCAGGGGGCTCCGATTCCTGCATTTGATGCTGGTTAACCGCTGCGGTAAATTCCCTTTTGCATCATAGTGCCGTTGCACGTTAACGAATAGCGCTTGCCACACCTATCACAATCCATATTCAAGTACGACGTTCATCATTGGTTAATTATTAAAGCTGCCACTAGGGGGTTAAATGTTAAAATCGTTTGCTGCCGAGTTTGTGAGTGTCTAGCGATTGCGTGTGTGATATCAGTGAAATTCTTTTGCTGAGAGAAATAGATTCATGCAACTCCCGCGTGAATTTGAAGTGAAAGAAGAAAGATAAAAAAACACATGAATTCGCTTTAAATATTTTTAAATTCAATTTTAGCAGGGGGTACCACCCCCTACGCCCCCTTTTTCAATCCATCATATCTTTTTTCTTTAAAGTCCGATTTTAATTTTGAAAACAGATTCTTAATCTTCATTTTAAACTCTACAATATTGGATGATGGGGTCCGTACAGATTTTCTTGCCCCCCCCTCGAATTGGACACTCATATATACATAATTGGGTCAGTTTCCGAGAAAATGAGCCTTCGCTATATATATATAAAAGTTATAAAAATCATTCACGTTTGAATCGCTATAACTTCCGAACGGTACACGCCATTGACTTCCTATTTTCAACACTTCATACTACACCATTTCTCTACGGTAAAATACTTTTTGGGGTCTTGCACTTGCTCCGTGCCTGTATTGCAACGTCCGATACCCCACAAGGTATGAACCCGTCATAACTTTCGGCAGGAGTAATCAAATCGCTTCAAATTCGGTATGTAGATAGAGAGGTCCTATACCTATCGATTTGTTCTGTTCGTTAATTTTTATGCCATCTGTTACGGAGATACAGTTGAATAAACTACGTGCACGTTTTCCCGCTTGATTCGCGCCAATGTAATAATCCCCGCCTCCCCATACATTGAGCGGAGCGCAATTTGCCCAAATCATTGGCGCGAAACGAGCGCGAAAATGTGCACGTAGTTTGTTCAACTGTATCTCCGTAACGGATTGCATAAAAATTAACGAACAGAACAAATAGATAGATATAGGACCTCTCCACCTACAAACCGAATTTGAAGCGATTTGATTACTCCTACAGAAAGTTATGGCGGGTTTGAACCCGGTGGGGTATCGAACGTTGCAATACTGGCAAGGAGCAAGTGCAAGACCCCAAAACATATTCTGCCATAGAGAAATGGTGTGGTATGAAGTGTTGAAAATAGGATGTTGATGGCATGTACCGTTCGGAAGTTATAGCGATGCAAACGTGAATGATTTTTATAACTTTTATATATATATAGCGAAGGCTCATTTTCTCGGAAACTGACCCAATTATACATATGTTTAAGTTAGATAATTTTTTAGATCTTTACCAATTGAAGTTCTGCACACAATACTACTTGGCCCGTGAAAGAATTATTCCTAAATTATCTGCAAAGCAGAAAGAAGAAATTCTTGCAAGGATACGAGCTTTTAACACCTCTGGGTTCCAGGTCAAAATGTATGGAAATATTTCCAGTCCTTTTGTGGCCGGGACGTTAAAGCGTGGTCTCAAATGGCCATGTTCATTTTGTCACCCACTTGACTGAAGGAGTGAAATTGCATGGTACTTCTGTATTATACCAAGGTATTTCGACCATACAAGTTTCATGGCATTTTTAAATAACTGGCTCATGTTTTGTGTATGTAGGTTTTCGAAATGACATATTGCATGCAGCTATTTTTCACCATATCGGGCTGCAGAATGGAACAGCATTTGTGACATGTTTGTTCAAGCTGTTAAAATCCATATGCCAGAAATGCTACAAAAGCATAAAGTACATCCATTTCTCCATATCATTCCGTGTATGCTCCAGTTTGGACCTACATCAGCATTCTGTGCAGAAAGGTAAAATGATCTTGCATTGCTTACAAACATGACTAGTACCTTTAACCATATAGGTTTGAGTCGTTCAATGCTTCTGTAAGAGGACAGAATGTTTATGGGAACCACAAGTCACCTAGCCGGGACATTGCAATTAACTTTGCACATTTGCAGTGGCGCAAATGGAGAGTAAGTGTTGTCATACATGTTTAAAAAATAATAATAATAATGTGTTTCATTTTTCAGTGGTAATTCTACTCTGTTTAAACTTCCACAAATAATGGTACGTCCATCAGGGAGCTCTACGACTGTGAAATCTATCGACCTGGAACACTGCGTTTTGTGAGTGTTTTGTCATGCATTTGTACTGTGGTGATTGTATCTTGTTTTTAATAGGTATGTTGCAACTCCCAAGCAATTGTTTGACTTCATGGCAGTGAACCCTGCCATCTCTCTACCCTCACTCCATCCTATGAACTAGTCAGAGGCACTGTGTCTTGGGCAAAACAGATTGTCTGTTGGGGTGACTATACAGCATCAGTCAGGTAAAACATATGACAGTTATTAGTGCTGTTATGATACAAACTCAATGACCCATGCAGAATGTCAAGTTTGGAGTTTTACTTGTAGCCTAGCAAATCAAAATACAGAAGGAACTGCATTCTGTTCAATTCAGGCTTTTCAACCTAGCTGTGAGGAAGCTGTACTCAATGACTGTGACTCTACCCTGTTTGAGCTGTCAAACAAAGTCATAGGAACTGCATCAACAAACATCAGAAGAGCGGTTTTCTTTGTACACCAATGCTCAGCAACATGCCACTTTGAAGAGGGGCCAACACCTGTACATATTGAAAGAGCACAGATGTCTCAAACAAAGCTGCATTTTATACATGACTTTAGTAACAAAATGTATTGCTACAACAGGTACTGTATATTGCCTACATCCCTAAGCAGATTTAATTAAAGTTATTTACTTCCGCCTTATCAATACTGATACAAGGTTATCAATACTGGTACAGGGTTGAGTAATAACAGCTTGGTACAATATTGATGAATAAACGGTATTGTTACAGTATTGATACATGAAAGATACAAGTTGATATCAATGCTGTTACTAGACTGCTGCATCGGGATTGTATCAACTTTGCCCGAAGTCATTGTAAACAGGATTGTACACTACCCTGTATCAATGATGATAACATCTTGTAACAATACCGTATCAATGTCGCTACAATAATAGATTATTGGCTGTGTATTGTTTTGTGTCTTTAAAATGGCGATTGTACTTGTTTTGTTCGTGCTTGCTCGAGTGCAAATTGGGGTCTAGGTTGTCAAGGTGTTGCTAGGGCATTACATAATTATTTCAATATTTTTGGGGAGGAGGCCTAATGTCCAAGATTTCAAACAGCCGTGTATACCAACCGGACAATGTGGGGGGGGAGGGGCCGAGAGCGTTTCGATACGAAAGAGCGAGGGAGAGCCCGATATGGCTACTGCCAGCTTCTGGCCTGATACAAAAGTATAGTCCCAGACTAGTACCGTAGGTCTCGACTGCCAAGAGGGACACTATGATGTCGATCGTCATGGACACTTTTGACCTATATAGTGTTTTCCTTATCGTGTTCGTTTAGCCTGCTTGCAGCTCGATGAATGAAGCGCGAAGGCTAATAGGCACGTGCACTGATACAAAACATAGATATCTGCAAATGGCACTTTTCAGTACAGTTGCGACCTACGTAGGCATTTCAGCCCTACCTAGATCGATTAACATCAAATCTGCACGTGCCGTATTTTGAATCTTTGTCTGCATACATGTGTATGGCAGGCCAGAGTCAGTAACTACACGTAAAGCGCTTTAATTTTAATCACCTTCAATGGAATAGCACTATCCCAATGCTTTCATTTTTTTTCTTTTAACACCGGATCCGTGAGAACAGGACATTTTTTGAGCTGATTTTGTCGAACGCGCGTTTTTGAAAATTAGTCGGAAGCGGTCCAATTGTCGTAAACGCTATGAACTATAATAATACAACTCTCCACATGAATATTTATGCTTTTCCCACCTTCATACCTACTTCCTAGCCTATCCTGTGTTTGTTCAAAGTTCGTAACTTACAACCGTCACCGAAAAAAGTACACTTTTTTCAGTGACGTTTTTCTCATTCTTAAACAGTGAATATATTCTCATTTCTACACACAAACATCGAATTCTACTAATTTTGACACTGCAGTCTTTCAGCTCACTGAAAGACAGAGTTCAAAGCCAAATGTCTATCATATAGGTCTGGGCACGATGGAAATAAGTAATTACGCGTATACGGGCGGAGGTCCTATTAAAGCTTCACGCTAATATTAATGACATATAAGCCACGCATTTGTCGATTACGATCGAGAGATAGATAACGTTCAAAGAGCTTCGTAGCTGATAGAGCTTCTAGGGATGAGCGAGAGAGAGAGCAGAGAGCTAGTATAGCTATCGATATGCGAGAGAGACTCTATCGAGATCTTCTCTCGATAGCTCGATCTCTATCTCTCTTCTCTCTCTCTCTCTCTCTCTCTCTCTCTCTCTCTCTCTCTCTCTCTCTCTCTCTCTCTCTCTTCCTTCTCTCTCTCTTGTCAGCGGCTTTTCTGATGTTAATCCTGCACAAAACGTATCAATTTTGTAAAGTTTTCATGTACTCTGTGATGCGCCTTACTAGCTCGTACGGGCGTATCTGGTAACGATCATCCTTCCTTGGACGACCTGGACGTTGGTGGGGTTTGCATAGACAACACTTAGTGCAACGCGTTCCTCCATCACACTTAGTGCACACTGGTTTCTTGTGCTTCTCAGCACATGATGGCAACATTTTACACTCGACTCGTCCACTAATGACTAAATAACGAATTACGTCACTTTCTATGGGTCTGGGGACTTACCAAGGCAAGTTGGCTTAACGTTTTGTACAAAATCTAAGCGGATTAATGAAACGTTATTCGCTATGCTCTCTATTGGTACACAAACTAAGCATGAAGGCACAATAAAACTTGTTGAATAGGGCTTGAGAAAAAAGTGTACTTACGTCCCCGCGATGACCGAGAAATTGCGAATCGCGTCTCTTACAATGCATACAGATCTAGCATCAATCTTGCTACAAGATTAAAAATGACATAAACAATTTCAGCGATGGTTGGGCTATCCAAAAATGCCACTCTTGTAGCGAGAAACATTTTTCCGACTAATTTTCTGAATGGAGGGTTCGACAAAAAAAATGTCCTGTTCTCACGGATCCGGTGTTAAAGAAAAGTTTTGTGTAAACTCTGTAGCGCTGATCAGTCTATCACTAGGCCAAAGCCTCTGCATCAGGTTAAAAGCATACTATACACCCCCCCCTCCCCCCCCCCCCCCCCCCCCCCCCCCCCCCCCTTCTATGTTATGCCAATGCTTGCTGGCACAGGCCCAAACGGCCCCCAAACCCCTCCCCTGTCTCTGCACAGTGTGTGGTTAGTGCAAACATGTAATGTGCATTTAAAAAACATACACAATTTGTCCTCTTCTGCTATTGCTATTACTAACAATAAGTGTGGCTACACCATATGTACTTCTGAATGGTGTCAGCAGTTACTGTAAGTGGCTGCACCAATGCGAGTGTTGTATTTGGCTGGATTGTAGCCACATTGCTCCACCATACCAGGGATAGGAAGGTGGAGCGGAAGTTCTTAGATGCGAGTGGCGTCCCAACTTTGAAGTGGAAGAGGGGTGAGTGGAACAGTGGCAGCATTATTTGTAGGCCTCCATTGCTAGAACTGCCTGCCTTTGTTACACTCAACACACCTGCCCATCTGGTTTGCTTGATGAAGAAGTGCATGCCAGCTGAGTACAGTGGAATGTAGGGGTATTTAAGTAAATTTGTTGAGCCTAAGGTGGATATCCCTGGAGGTGTTGAACACTCCGGATGGTCAGTCTCAGCATTGGGTTCCTGGTGCTGCCCTTCCCCAGTACCTCGAGTAATATTTTGCCTCATCTCCATAGAAACAGTCCCAAACAGACTTTTAACACAACTCTTGATATTGAACCCTAGAAAAAAAGTATCAGGACTTTATGCATCAGACGTAAATGCCTCTACCACTAACGGTTTTGCATGAGGCCCAAAGCACACTCCACCCCCCTCCCATCATGTACATGTACTTGATTGTAAAGTTTATGGCATCAGGCACAAAAGGCCCATGCCACATACATGCACATGTAGGTACTACATGTATGTCAATAGTGTTTGCTTCTTAGAACTTGGTACATGTACATGTCTAGCTCAATAGCTAACATCAGATTAGGATAACCTCAGTTTACATAGCAAACAATGCCCTTTTGTTGTTGACCTCTGAGCTGCACAAATGAATATTATATTTATCTTACATGTACCTAACACGGCGGTCTGCTCTCATTGAACGCGTGGAAAGAAAGCCCTACGCCCCAAAATATTGAAATGGTTGCGTAATCCCATAGCAACGGCCCGGACAACCGAAGTCCTTAGAACGTGCTGTGCACGAAGTAAACCAAATGCAACAAACACCTAAAAGCAATACAATGAGTGCGAGGCACCTCTGACCTTTAATACAAAGCACAAATCACGTGGTCTATCGAATAGCACTGCTGGCTTGGGCGCTCGAAAGCTCTCTACTTGCGCACAGCTAACTCCGACCGCGTGAGTTCAGTAAAGGATAGCGACTCTCAGGAACTGAAATTGACTCAGACAAAACTTTCTTGGTTAAGTGGACAACATGTGCTCTCAATTTTTTGTAAATACTAGTGTCTACGAATTTTCTGAAGTAGTTTTCCAGCCTTTTGAAATGGGCCATTTTTACGAGTTACCGCGGTATTATATATACTTGTGCCATGATACATGAAACACAAGGAAATAATACTGTACGTGGCAAATACTGTACGAGTGAGTTTTGATCATCTAATATGCTGATAAATTTTTAGAACTTTTAAGAAACGTGGCCAAACATGTTGGGTCACACCATATACATGTAAGAAACCTTCGGCACTGCAGGATTTTACAACGTATCCTCCAATATGACTGAAAATACAAACCTCCAGGCTGGTTAAATAAACTAAATCCAGGTTGGTTTCCAACACAAACCCAGTGCCTTCAAGGCTTTTCCATCCTGGAATTGAGTATCCAGTGTGGAAACGCCTTTTAACCACCAAACAAAATCCACTGATGGTATCAATTTCCACCCTAAACGTTTTTAAACTTTATTCTGTGAATACATTGAACAGTAGGGGGGGAGGAGAACTATGTCTTTTGTTTCTTGGTTGGAGGGGGTATAGCAGCCACCATGCGTGGTTCAATGCTTAGCAAATGTTCCTTTACTATGCATTGCAGCTGTTTCACTCGGTCTTTTATTGACACAAATGCCAAGCTAAGTCGAGTAAACTTGGCATGTATGGACTCCGCACCCTGTTCTCCTAAGAGACCATAACCAACATGATATGCTGCTGCCCACTGTATGGCATGGTCTTCCACTAAGTGCATTTTGATTGGGACTGTTGCTGTTGGAAATGTGTCCCGGAAGAATGCCATGAATTCTTGAATAGCCTGTTTAGTTGGAAAAAAAAAGATAGTCAGAAAATAGAAAAGGAAACATTATTCCAACCTGGTCTAATGCATGGATCTGTGGCTCATCAATAAAGTTCTGGTCACTGATGTTGTGGCATTTTCCAAACAAGGAAAACAGATTGATAAAGTTTTTCATGTTCTCTGCTACCTCTCCAGATCGATGGGGCAGCTTCTCTTGTGCCATTTGTGAGATGGCTGTGCACAGAGTCTTCACATTAGGTAGCTGGAAAATGTTTTCATGGTTAATAGTTTGCATAAAACATAGTATATGTACCTTCAGTGCCTTATGAACATGGTTCCCAACAAATGCACCACCGAAGTATTGTTGGCGCTGCACTCCAATCAACTGTAATGCACTGTCAAGTTGCTTTACAAAGGGGCCCTCCTTTTCAGAAAACCCCTTTTTAACTGTGGCAATGCCTTTAGCCACCTTGGCTTTCTAGTATGGAATGCTGTTTAATTCATAATTGTATATTCATTGTGACTTACAAGTGCCTTTACAGATTTCATTTTTGCAGCAGATTGCTTTAGGAGTTTCACAGCTAGTGGACTTTTCTCCCCATTGACTAGGGCCATGTATGTAGCCATGTTCTGCAATTCTTCATGTGATTGCTGGGCTTTTTCGAGCTCAGCTTGGAGGAAAGAGAGGTTTTGAAGCTCCTGGCTGTACTTTGAAAAGCTGGAAGAGGGCCCGGTAAAATCTGTTGTATGCAAAGCTAGCTCCAGGTCCAGCTGATGGCATGCAGCTTCCAGCAAATGAAACAGCTTGGTAAAGATACCCAGTGTAATGTGGAGACCAGGTGGGCAGACCTAAGTTTTGTGAGGAGTAAGTCAGATTCAGTATTTTATACATGTACCTGTGAAACTGGGATATTGAATATAGGCAATGAGATGCTATTAAAAAACTTTTGCGCATCTCTTTTGATGCTCCCTGCTGCGACATAGTGCTGATGGTCAGAACACATTGTCTCAAGGGTCCTTCTTGTGGCATACCCTCGGATTGAAAGAGGGGTTGCCATCTCGTCAGTTCCAATAATGCAAAATAGACAAGGGTAGCATCCTATTGCATGGTTAATTATGTTTTGCATGACACTTGCATTGAATTTGTGGCCACATACCACTTGCACCAGATAAGCCATAGATCTTTGACAAAAACTCATAGTCCCCGCAAATGAATACCTTGACAGTGTAGTGCCTATTGATAATTTATACACTGTTTGCTGCATATCATTTAGAACTTCCTACCTACCTCCACTTCATTCCATGCAGATGTTCGACCTGGTCTTTGAAGCGATCTAAAGCCACATGAAGGTTGGTGACACTGTCACCAGCTTCAAAGCAGCAAAAGACACAAGTGTTGTGAACTGAGTTCGGTGCAGCAACATTCACAATTTGAAAATTCATTTTAAATGTCCCGCCACCCTTATCTCCTCCAATTTTTAGCCACACCTCACTGGCTGGTATGTACCCATCGTGCCAGGTAAGCAGCCCTGCCCTGCAAATGAGAATAAAAATTATAGTATTTTTGTTGTGTTTTTACCTTTCATTTTCATCTAAGAGGTGTACAACCATATCCACCAGATGTGGAATGTAAACCAAAGGAGATCCTTTGACTTCCTCTCCACCAGAAGGAAGTGAAAAAGAAAAGGGGGCAATTTCTCCTTTCAGGTTATCACCCACAATTTGGCAGGAAATCTGGCGCATTCTCTCCTCCCCAGCCAGACAAATCCCTGATGATTTGAGCCACCTGGAAAAGCAGCAGTGTTTCGTTTTTGCTGCATTTTCATGTCTTACCTTCTAAGGAGTCTCAATTTGTTCCAGGGAATGGCAAGACCGGCTTTTATTGCCAATGTCTCAGCTGCTCCAATTTCAATAGTTGACAAGATGCCTGCCTTGTCCAATAAAGCTCTTCTCTCTTCATCACTGAGGGTGAGCACCTCTCTTTGAATAAGGGCCGTTGGCTCTCCTGCACTGAGAACACTGCGTATCATCTGCATTTCTGAGCACCTGGTCTTCAAAGTCCTTGAACTGGCTGCTGTGGTTTGTTGGCGGGATTTGGTCACCTGTATGAATGTCATTGGCTAAAGTGAGGTTAAATATTATATAACAGTACTAGTGACACTAAATGCACTTAACTGCTCCTCCAGTAGCCAGTTTTATGATACTCTTATCAGGACTGGTAGAGACAGCTCTCTTCAGAATTCCCGCAGCTGTTCTTTCTTCACTAGCAGTGAGACATGATGTACACTCGTGCCCTTCGTAACTATGGGCCTTCATTTCTCTGTTGCATTTCACACACAGAACCAGTATATCATTCAGCAGCACAAGTATCAAGTCTGGTGCTGGTCTGATATGTGATGGCACGAGGTGAGCATCTGAAGAGCAACAGGGACATTGCAGTGTAGTTGACGTTGCTACTCGCTCCACAATGCATTGTGCACATGCAAGTGCACCACATAGCAGCTCAAGAGGCTGTTGTAGAATTTTAAGACACACCCGGCAGGTCAGCTGCTCGAGGATGGAGGGATTGTTCTGGCTTGAAACTGGTGGATGATGCTCAGAAACAGGAGTGGGAGCAATCTCCTTAAGGTATTTAATAAGCATGTTGGGTGTTGCACCTGGGAGGCGGCCTCTTCCAGCAGTGTGCCTTCTGAGTGTCCCCCTTCCACTTACTTCAAAGTGCTTGCATACCTGTGTATTATTTCACCAATGATGCATTTGCTAGTTCTTACTTATTTACCTTGCATTCCTGATCACTGTGCATCTCCCACTGAAACAGCTTCACAGAACACCTATGATGGACCACCTCTGTCTTTGCAGTGATGGCTCTGTGCATTGAGCGTTCACAGCAGCTGCAAAAGCTCACTGGATGTATGTGGACATTATCTCCAGTCGTGTCAACACCAAATGCTATATGCAGATTAGCTGCAAACACTTTGCACTGGAAACTGCTAACAGTCTTTTGTTTGCACTTTTTTAGCCTTTGTCCGCATACCCTGCAGTGGATTGCTAGTTGTTGGATGTGGTAATCCATCCTGTAATCATGTACATGGGCTTGTAATTAGAAAATGTATCGATTATTCATAAGATACACTCCTAGTTTTTGTGCCTACAGAAAATTCGCGGCATCTTCTGGATCATGAATAAATATTACCTCATCTCTGCTCTAGACACTGACGGCCCGACCTACCTTCCAATTCAGTTCCGGAAGACTGCAGTACTGAATCACGTAACCACTCTGCCAAAATACGTGCCGCGTGGTGTTGAGAAACTCGCTGCGCGTGCTGATGACGTGTGGATTAACATTATGCGTGATGAGTGGTACATAAAGACATGTTGTGATGGCGTCTGAAAAACAGTTTTTGCGTTTATTTGAAGTGTTAGAAGGGCAGTTTTTAGCTTTGAAACATCAGGCAGTTTTAATTAGGAATGTCTTCGTATATATTGGATAAATACCGTAATATTCTAATTGTCAACCCAGTTTCCAGCCGCATACAACCGTGCTAAAGGCCGGCCATACACGGGGCGACTTCCTGCCGATTTGTCGCATGCAACTCAAATGAATATGGACAAATTTTCCGCAAACCATCAGTAAACTAAAAAATTACGGAACTTTTACCCATATTCATTCGAGTTGCATGCGACAAGTCGGCAGGAAGTCGCCCCGTGTATGCCGACCTTATGGGACAGCATCCAGCAAAATCAGGCTTGTAAGGTTATAATTTTATTACTATAAAAATTTCACGTTACATTAATAAATTTTACCTTTTCTTTTCGTACACTTGTTCCCACACCATTTCTGTACCGGTACATACTGATTGTGTGTGCATGTGTGTATGTATGTATACACGTGTGCATATGTGCATATGTGTGTGTGCATGCGTGTGCATGCGTGTGCATGTGTGTGTTGAAAAGTGCAAAGCAATAGAAAACTTTCCAATGCCCTTGATACTTCTAAGCTTTGAAGCCTTGCATATGGTGGCAGTGAATATTATTGCTACTTGTGTATGGCAGGACTGGGCCACTGGAAAGTTTACATAAGGCTAGCAGCTGAATGGTAATACATGTACATGTAAGCTTAGTGTTCACATTCAACTACACCAAACTTTCTTCAAAAGCACAGACCCATAGCTACATGTACTTCAC
This sequence comes from Ephydatia muelleri, assembly GCA_013339895.1. Taxonomy (NCBI): domain Eukaryota; kingdom Metazoa; phylum Porifera; class Demospongiae; order Spongillida; family Spongillidae; genus Ephydatia; species Ephydatia muelleri. Next base: position 6,861,052 of record JABACO010000015.1, read on the forward strand.
AAGCACAGCACCATGGCTATACAGCACTATCAAGCACATAGGATGATATTAAAAGGTGGGGGGGGGGGGGGGGGGGGGGGGCATGCCCCCACTTTGACAAAAATAAGAATGTGGCAATGGGCCTCATGCTTCCTACAACTGTACACCACTGACCTTAGCACCACTTCACAGTCACTGCACCATGACTATTTCACAAGCACTGCACCATAGCACTATGTCACAGGCACAGCACCGTATTAGAGGCACTGCACAATAGCACTACACTACACAATAAGCACCAAATCACTAATATGGAATGAAGGCCTGCTTTTTTATGGATGTTTTAGTGATTTTAGAAGCTTCGTACACGTGTGTTTCGCGTATGGCGCGTAGTCAAGGATCGGGGACTTGGTTGCCCAAAGATATCAGCACATCGGCAACAACACTACACAGCAGAGTATATCACGTGACCCCCTGTAACATCGACCCGCCCACAATACACACCCCAAACTGTGTGTATATGTGTGTGCTTGTACATGTATGTACTTGTGTGTGCTTGTGTGTGTGTGTGTGTATGTGTGTGTGTGTGTGTGCGTATGTGTGTGTGTGTGTGTGTGTGTGTTCACCAAGATCAGTGCCATGTTTGAGCCACTCCCTTACCACACTGGTAACGCACACACACATACACAAACAGCCTTACTCTGTTCTGGCTTCACATTTTTCACTGTTGCATTTGTGGTATTCAGGCTCAAGATAACTCAGCCATGTGTGTTCTGCCGCAGCAAAGGGCTGTTGAAATGTTGTCCATATGTAACACACATACACACATACAATATAAACATACAAAAAATTAATTGTTTACACATACACAGATATGCATACTCGTATGAGCAATGCACTATTTGTATACCATCCCTTGAACTATTGTATTCATTGTTATCAACAGGACCTTTACATTGGTACATGTAGCAGAGAATGGTTGCAGAGAATGTCTGACAGTTTGTTTGATCTGTGTGATGCGTTTTAGTGCTTGCGTGTTGTGTCATATCGAGTAATCGCCCATACATTGGCGGTCATATTGTGATTTATTTCAAATTGTTCACTAATAAGTTTCACTGTGATGCAGTCGACAACACATGCACAACATTCACGTTTGAGTCCGTTGCCAACTTTCTACATATGTCCATATGCACATGTGCATACATTACATTGACAAAGCCTGCTACATACCACACTGACACAATAAACCATTTGTAAATTGTCACACCTTATAACTATGACTGAATATACATGTAAGTACGCAAGGTAGCAAAATATTACAATAAAACACAAAGCATGCAGTGCAGGGTAAGAAATGACTGACATTATTGCAATTACCAAGTTGAGAGATGTGCAATGCCTAGGCCTACGTAAGTCATTGCCTTGCACATGCATTTTATATTTATTTCACCAGAAAGATTGCAACGGCGTTTTGCTGGTGGTGGATGTTGCAACGCAGCGCCAGACAGCAGAATAAAATACGCTACCACGCCGTTGACGCTGCTATCAGCTTCTTTGATACTCGATAAATCGGTGCGCATTTTCTAGAATTAAAACACATGCATGTAGCCGTATTACTATTGGTGCCAATAGTAGCTCCGGCCACACCTATACTAGTAGTTGTACTTCAGTTACTTAGATAAACTACCAACGTAACAGCCTAACAGCAATACAATTATGAAATGGGCCCGGCGATGTTTACAAAAGATCCGGAACGTATGGGTACGATTTATATGTAGGCTACTCAACTGATAGCAACAAACCTTGTTACGTAGCGCTAGGAGGCGTGCAGAAAATCGATTTCAGGCCCGATTTCATACTGTATAAAACTGGTGCAGCTAGGGAGATACTCGACCATTTGCCTTGTCCCGCGCGAGTCGATTTTGAGGGCACGAGACGGAGACAACAATCCGATTCGATATAGAATACTTCTTTCAATTATGGAAGCCGATTTTTAAATACAAAGACCCCAATTTTCAATATATATTATAGTTCTTTGATGTACTAGCTACATGTTTTTCCTTTGGCAAATTGGCAAATCGTAAAGGTATTGACACAAATGGTCATAGAATTTGTAATGAGAAAACGCACCCATTGACTACGTGTACATTGAGGACAATGTTATGACAATCCTAGGGAAGCGACGCCTTAAATAGGAAAAATACGGCGACCCCACTAAAAATCATGGCAAATGTAGTGTACTAACAATCCCCTTTGGCGTCTATGAGAAGTTATACGGAATTATTCGGTGATTCGCAAACCGCGAATTAATTAGCTTTCCCTTTGACCGCTCATTTCTGGATATGTCGAGCTTGAAGTTTGCCGTTATGGTTTCCAAATACAAGCCCATTACTGAGGATAAGTTCATGCATAATTGGTCAATCTTGTGTGTATGCGCGTGTGTGTGTGCGTGTGTGTGTGTGTGTGTGTGTGTGTGTGTGTGTGTGTGTGTGTGTGTGTGTGTGTGTGTGTGTGTGTGTATGTGTGCGTGTGTGTGCGTGTGCGCGCACGCGGTGTGTGCATGTGCGGTGTGTGCATGTGCGCTGTGTGCAGTGTGTGTGTGTGTGTGTGTGTGTGTGTGTGTGTGTGTGTGTGTCAGTATTATTGTTTCAGCTGGTTGTTTTTTGTTGGATTGTTTTGTTTTTTCATTCCATTCCAATTTTATTTTTATTCCATTTCAATTATGACATTTTTACAGCTGTAGATAGCCTGCTCAACTAAGCCTAAGCAAAGGAGGCCTCTGCAGCATACATTGTCTCACTTTGCTTGTCTGGTTTTGGCCTGTTGTCCAATCATCACCTTTCTCAGGCCATCAAGTTGTACAATTCATCTTGTGCTACCAACATGGTATATACACACCAAATGTCTCCCAGAAACAGCAACCTAGCAACCTCAATCATCCATATTTCAGATGAATGGTTGGCCTGGACACTCTCAAGGCTCCCAACGTGCGCTCTGTCCAGTGATTGTTCTAGACCCTCTGGGACATCACTTATAAATGCAGAGGTGATGTGGTGGCACATCACCTCTGCATTTGGTGAAATATTCAGTATCTCCTTGGTAGGCATTTTACACTGTACACTGATCATAATCCGGTTGTCAGCTCAAAAGATGGAGGGGTTGTTGTGTCGTTGGGCACTTTCACTGCAGGAATTTAATTTCACCATCAAGTATTGCAAAGGTTCGACCAACAATTGTGCTGATGCATTGTCTAGGCAGGAGGTACAGAGGAGTGACAAGTTGTGCTACTACAGGCGTTTTGGCTGGAAAGATTACTGAAGAGGATATAAGAATTGGACAACGTGAAGATAGTACACTGAGAACAGTCCTTGATGCTCTTGCCAAAATCACGACATGTCCTTGTACAAAGGCCTGGAAACAGTTTCCATTGCGACGGTTTGCGCAGCTTTGGCCTCAACTGCAGGTAGTCAACGGTATTCTACTGATATCGTAATATTCCTCAACCTGCAGATGTCTCCAGGAAAGTAATAGTGGTTCCGACATCTCTCATTCACACCTTTCTTCGTATGTGTCACGACGTTCCCGGAGCTGGCCATCAAGTGTTTGACAAAACATTAGCCCGTGTTCAGGAGGAGGCTTACTGGGTAGGAATGACTAGAGATGTTAATCACCATTGTATTACTTGTGAAAAATGTCAAGCAGCAAAGCTGAATTCTGCTTGTAAGGCTCCAATGCAGAATGTGCCAGTTGGGCTCCTGTGGCAGATGGTAGCAGTTGATATCTTGGAGGTACCATTATCCATTCAAGGTAATCGTTATATATTATCATTCAAGACTATTTTACAAAGTGGTTAGAAGCCATTGCTTTGAAGGATCAAACTGCAGACACAATTACAAAGGAATTAATTGTGGTTTTTGGACGATTTGGAATGCCACAATTTTTACATTCAGACCAAGGACGTAATTTTGAAAGCACTTTGCTTCGTTCCACTTTAAAAGCTTTTGGAGTTGAGAAGACAAGGATGACAGCGTATCATCCACAAGGAGATGGAATGGTGGAGAGGGCTAACAGATCCATCTTGCAGATGCTTCGCACGTTTGTGGAGAAGAAAACCGACTGGGAAAGGTGGCTTCCATTGATGCTCTATGCATATCGCACCTCAAAGCATCCTTAATTCAACAGGCAGGACTCCATTCGAGGTGATGTTTGGTCGAACACAAAGTTCTTCAGTGTTCCCTGGGAAAGATCGGGAACTGGATGGTTATGACCCCAATGAGTACAAAATTCAGCTTCGTCAAAAATTGGCTGAACTGTATGAAATAGTTGAAGCGAACATTGTAGAAGCTGCGGAAATTCAGAAACAAGGTTATTATATGCAGTCGAAAGAACAAACATTTATAATTGGGGATCAAGTGTGGCTGTCTTGTCCTACTGCAGGAAAGCTGGATAATCGGTGGGAAGCAGGTTGGGAAGTGACCGAAATGAAAGGGCCAGTCACCATTTGTGTTAAGCATAACGATGGAAGGAGGTTCAGAACAGTGCATGTGAATCGATTGAGACATAGAAGAGGAAGAGAAATGGAATCCATAGAAACCAATATTTCTCATTGGCAGGCGCCGAAAGTTGACCATGAATTCATTGCAAGTGAAGAAGAGGCTCTGACAAACATAGCCATTAATCCTGGTCCAGTGGAACTTGAACAGCAACAACTCGAAGGTACTGGATCAAATTTAAGGCGATCAGGACGAAACCGGAAGCTTCCTGACCGGTATGGAGTTCCAATATCTGACTATTAAGCTCGGGTCGAGCTTCTGAGAGGAAGGGACAATGCATGTAATGTGTAATGTACGCGCATGCGCGTGGAGGTTGGTTACGTAACGACGAACGAAGTCGTGTTGTAACGCTGTGTGCTGTGTTGTATTGGATTCTTATTCTTTGGTTTCAACAAGACCTTTACATACGCGACAGCTACAACGCAGATAGGACCTCGAGGAGAACGTGCTGCTAAAAGGCAGCGATATCAAGAGGACGTCGAGGAGAACCGCGCTGCTAAAAGGCAGAAATACGAGGACAATTCAGCTGCCATTAACTCTTCCGTGGGCAAAGCCAATTATTGCTGTACACATGTAGTGTGAAATTAGCATTCCGCGTTTGCAGAAAAACCTAGTTTGCAAACATCTTACACTAATATGTCCAGGAAATAACTTTTGACATGTGTTATCAAAACAAAAGTGTTGACGGTTTAGAGTCAGTAGTGCGAAATTAGCATTTCCGCGTTTGCAGAAAAATTTAGTTTGCAAACATCTTACACTAATATGTCCAGGAAATAACTTTTGACATGTGTTGTCACCACAAAAGTGTTGACGGTTTAGAAAAACAGAGTGGCTTTAGTATAGGCGCAATATTGCTCCGTTGCTCTTGAATGAGTTAAGGCATCTGAAAGGAATCGGTATTGGAATGACCCCGCTGTCCGATTGGCTAAATGTGCTGCCGAGAGGAAGCGGTATCGCAGGGGTCACCGAACTACCACTACCACCCAAAGGTATGTGTCATGGCATGTTGTATTGCACTAGCATTAAAAAGCTATAGGAAGATGTGCATGCAACATGTGTACAGCACGCATGTAAGGGATCTGCACAAAACCATTCACTTCACATGTAAAGCATGCATGGTGACCCAACTGTTGTGTACAGTAGTCCTTTCTCCTTTGTGACCTGTCTATTGAATATTGGGGTGTCATCCTTAATCTGATGTACAAAAAGGCTTCCTTATCTGATGTACAACGGCAGCCAGCCTGCAACTGTGTATGAATCAGGACCTACGTTAGTAGTGAATCAGGACCTACGTTAGTAGGGTCCTATGTAGGATTTGAAGTGTCATGAATACGATTAGCAAAACACCCGATTCCATAATTGCGGACTGACCATGGCCTCTATTTTATTTTCCCCAAGCGCCTTTGGATAGAGCTGGTGATTCCCTACAACGTAGTGAAACTACCGACGCTTAGAAAACTAAGACAGTGTAGATAGTTAATACTCGTTCCCACACTCGAAGCCAGAAAAACGCTGTCAGGCATTCCGTCAATTATAAGTAAATATTCTATCGGTTTAAGAGCTATATCTTTGTCACCAGTTAAGCCTAATGTTACCGGTTACGGAAAGGCACTGGACAAGACAAGTTAGGAACTTTCTGCCCAGTTTGTTTGGTATTATGACAACGTGATCTAGAGTTGTGTTCAACACAAATTTCAATGTTTACGTAAATGTTTGCATGATTTTAATACATGTAGCGTCATCGTGACCATAAAACGGGGGTCTGTGCCAACACCTTCTATAAATCTATTGTGACGACACGGTATCATGCGCACTGTGAATTGTACCCGCACAAAATGCCTTCACGCTCTAGAGCACGGAGAGATAAGAACCGTGCTGAAAAGATTGTTGAGTTAAATGAAAATTCTATACAAGATACGTAGCGTGATATTTCTATGGAAGCGCAAGAAAGGAAGAAACAGCGTGACAAAAAACGCTACGCAAACGATTCTGAAAGTAAGAAGTCTTACGAAAAGGCCCGTCGGCTTGAAAACAGAATAATAAGAGAAGAGGATGAAAGAAAGAAGCAGAGTGACAAGAAAGGCTACGCAAGCGACAACAAGAAAATCAATCCTTGGAGGTATGTAAATAAGATGTAAATTAAATCAATAACATAATTATGAATTGTGCATAAGTTAATCCTCGTAGAATGACTTAGGTGCCTTCTCCTTTCCTCCTATTTGGAGGTTGAAGAACCCACTACGCAAATCACGCGCGCGTACTGCACGTGACATTATTAACAATCTAAAATCATTGGACAGAGAGTATACCGCAAGCGGACCAAGGCATGGCTGCCCAATCATAAACTGTACGATCCCAGCAATGAGCAGCAGAGAGAGGATTACTTTTACTCTCTTATACTCCTCTACATCCCTTTCAGAAACGAAAGTCATCTGATAGGAAAGCAAAACACTGCTGAGGCTGCATTTAATCATCAGCTTTCGGCTAACCCCATGCTCTCTGACCATCACCAGAGGCTACAGGTAGCACTTGAAGCACACAAGAAGGTGCATGCCATCAACGAGGCAAGAGCCCTTCTGCACGAAGCCCCTGTCCCTCAGGTCCCAGAAGATGGCCTGGTGCAAGGAGAAGCCAAGACTGCTATGGAAGATGTTTACCAACTAAATGATTCTCCATCAGAAGCAGTCAACATTGATGATATGGTTGCTAAGCTCAACCAGGATCAAGCACGAGTATTTGATCGTATCGTCACCCATCTTGTCCACCAAAAGAGACATGAAGATTGTCAAAGCACCTGCTCAAGCTTGCAGCCATTGTACATGTTCTTGAGTGGGGTTGGTGGAACAGGGAAGTCTTTTCTCATTCATACTTTTAAAGCTAAGATAGCTCAGCTATGGACAGACATGGGTGCCCTGACATGTGCATTATGTGCCCCAACTGGTCTGGCCGCATATAACATTAATGGTGTAACGGTACATCGCCTGTTTCAACTCCCAGTAGAACATGAAGGAAAAACGTCTACATATTGGCCCCTGCCCAAGGAATCCGTAAAGGTTATGCGAAATGGTTTTAGGCATTTGAAACTAATCATAATTGATGAAGTTTCTATGCTCTCCAGTTTAAACCTAGCATGTATACACCTCAGACTGGAGGAGTTATTTGGGGGTGACCAATGGTTTGGGGGCATTAACATCCTGTTTGTAGGGGACATTTTACAGCTTCCACCTGTCCATGGCTCCCCTGTATTTCAGAGCATTTCAAACAAACTGATAGCTACTAGGCTAGGCTGCCTCACATCTGTAAACATTTGGCATCTGTGCGTAGAATATGATGAGTTGATCATTAACCAGAGGCAGAAAGAAGATGTCGAGTTTGGTTTGTTGTTAAATGATGTGAGAACAGACTCTCTATCAGCAAACACTATTGCCACATTAAAGAATAAAGTGATGACATGCACCCCTCTAGAAAAGTTCCAAGATCTCCTAAAGAGTGGAAAATCTCCTCTGAGTTTGTTTTCCACACGTAAAGCTTGTGAGATTTTCAATTTTGGCATGCTTGCAAACCTCAGAGTGGGCATTGTTGAGGTGCCATGTATAGATGAGACTGATGAGACTACAGGTCCAGTGAAGTGGACGAAGAGGGCTGCACCAGCTCTTCAAAAACTGAATCTAGACTGTAACTTGACAGCAGGTTTAGAGGCTGTTCTGAAGTTAGCAGTTGGTGCAAGAGTGATGCTACGTAGAAACATCAATACTATGGAAGGCTTAGTTAATGGGGCCCTAGGCACTGTTAAATCAATTGGCGTACATTGCATCCATGTCATGTTTGACCACAACCCTGCAAAAGAATGCCAAATCAAAAGAGTGCGAAGCAAATTTCAGGTAATTCAGAAATGCTTTGTATACCGAAAGCAGTTTCCTCTGATACTAGCATTTGCAGTGACCATCCATAAGTGCCAGGGTTTATCATTAGACTGTGCTATCATAGATCTCTCATCTGATGTATTCACCACGGGTATGGCATATGTAGCATTGTCTCGTGTAAGGACACTAGAAGGTCTTCACCTAGTAGCATTTGATCCAAAATCAATAAAAGTCAACTTTGAATGTATTGAGGAGGTCAACAGACTCAGAAAAACATTAACACGTGACCTACCATCTCTAAAGGTACCAGACAAACAAACAGCTCATAATCATAAGATCACTGCTTCACTTAGTGTAGTTGACCCAAGCAGAATAGTACCATTGCAGCCATCCAAACGCGCGAATGAGTTGAAAAAGCCACCAACTAAGAAGCGTAAATTGAATGATAGCTCTTGTAAAAAACAAAAAAAAACAATACCAGTTCTCCCAAGCAGTATTGTACCCACACTGCAGCCATCCAAACGTATGAGTGAGTTGAACAACCCACCAACTAAGAAGCATAAATTGGATGATGGCTCTTGTAAAATACACAACAAAAGAACACATCTGGTAGAACGTAGTGCACCTACAACCACTTGGGATGTGTTCCGCTACCACCAAACTGATTTGACATGGCAACATGAAAAATGTGATGAACTAGGTCTTACTTTCCACAGTGAAATCCATACTGAAAAAGGGGGTGAGGGTGTTCACTTACATCGCCCTGACCTAACCACTGTAGTTAGAATTGTAGGTGATGGGAACTGTCTGTTTCGTTGTTTCTCCTACATAATAACTGGGTCACAAGACCAACATTTTGAAATCCGCACAGCTATTGTTAGTCATATGAGGCACATTGCACCCTATCTGGAAAATGCACAGTGTGTTGAGATGGGCAGTAGCATAGAAGAGTACATATCTAACACAAGTATAGATGAGGTTAACTCTTGGGCAACCACAAACGAAATGTCAGTACTGGCCCACCTGTTAAAATGTAACATATATAGTTATGGAACCATTAACCAAACATGGGAACCACGTTTTCCTAATCACATTGATCCTGGAATCATTGAAGATGTTACACAAAAATCTCTATACATTGTTCATGTGCATGGTAACCATTTTGAAGTTGTTACATCTCAGCTCCCTCAATAGTCGGTCTGCAATATCCATACTGTCAAATGATAGGAATGCTATTTTAAATCACAATTTATATTGTTACCTTGTGCTAACAATCAGCCACTGCCTGGGAGGTCAGTATATATCTCACATGTTTATGTGATTTGCTGCTTCTTGCATTCACTAATATAAATAAATTGCAGATGTAGGATTTCTTAAGTACATGTATCCAATTGTGTAAAAAGTAAGCAAACAAGGGATTCTGGAATTAATTTATGCAATTACGAATTTATAATTATTACATACCTACATTTAGCATGCACGGAATCAGACGGGGTTATATGCTAAACGTAGGTATGTAATAATTATAAATTCGTAATTGCATAAATTAATTCCAGAATCCCTTGTTTGCTTACTTTTTACACAATTGGATACATGTACGTAAGAAATCCTACATCTGCAATTTATTTATATTAAATTTTTATATCTTGTTTTTTAACATGTCACGGTTTTTTATATGTGCGTGTTACTTTTCTCACAACATCTTCCTCAAGGCCTATAGCTTACACGTCGTATTCAACAATGAGAAAGAGTTTCTGGAGCGCTATGGAGTGGTACGTACCTGCAATCAAACCGGCATGCAGCATACAGTGTGATTAGTTGGCACTCGTTTGCTTAACTATCAGGTTCTCAATTGAACTCAACAGACATTGAAGCAATGTGGCTGCGACACGGCAGAGAAACTAGACGATGTTCTTGCAACCGTAAGTCATTGTTTTGTAAAGCACTTGTCTATTTCTCGAAACCAAGCAGATTCAAACTGAAGTGAAAAGGCGCGCCAATAGGGAAACAGACCGCGCTAATAGATGCAAAGCAATTGCACAGAAGTACAGTCCGCTTCACCGTGCCGTGTACACCATTAAGGTGAGTATACTGGAGCCCTAGTAGAGTCTAATAGTCTAGTCCAGTAGTCTAGCTACAGTTGGAGCCCAGTACAGTGTAGTTATGGACCAGAGATTTCCTGTGCAGGAGTCGTATTTGGATCCATTGTTCATCAGGATTGTCGAGTACTGCAAGTCACCAGGATCGACTGTTGATGGTCTCGTGGAACTTGTCACTGTGGAGAAGGGTAATGTGTGAGAGCATTCAGTGTTTTGAATAGCATTGTGCACGCCTACATGTAATGGTGTAACTTCACCATTCCCACTTTCCCCCCCCCCCCCCCCCCCTGCACTCTCCCTGTGCAGCCGATGGGGTCTACTCCTTTCCTATGTTTACAGAGGACTATTGTATCATGCTTTTGGAGGAGATGGGCCACTTTGAGTGTGCTGATGTTCCCAAAGGAAGGCCAAACACCATGAACAACAAAGGGGTATGTGAGTCATCCCACCCTCCATCCCTCCCATATCCCACCCCCCTCCCTCCCATATCCCATATCCCCTCCCTCCCATATCCCACCCCCTCCCTCCCATATCCCACCCCCTCCTCCCATATCCCATATCCCCTCCCTCCCATATCCACCCCTCCCTCATCTCACTCCCTCCCTCACTCCTTCCCCATATCCTCCACTCCGTCCATATCCCACCCCCTCCCGTCCCTATCCCACCCCCTCCTCCATATCTCACTCCCTCCCGCATATCCACTCCCGTCCTCCATATCCACCCCTCCCTCCCATATCCCACCCCCTCCCTCCATATCTCACACCCCTCTCCCTCCCATATCTCACCCCGCCCTCCCAGATCCCACCCTCCTCCCATATCCCACCTCACCCTCCCTCCCATATCCACCCACCTCTCTCCCAATATCCCTATCCCACCCCTCCTCCCATACCCAGGATCCCCCTCGCCTCCCATAATCCACCCCAGCCCCGCCTCCATATCCCCTCCCTCCCATATCCCACCACTCCTCCCGTACACCCTCCCATTGTGAACTTGCTGCTTTCTTCGGAGAGGGAAGGAGTAACGTGTAGGGACATCATTGATACCATGGAAACTGTTAATATATGATAAACTTCGTACACATGCACATCTTGTAACCTTCCTTCCCAATATGGTGAGGGGTGTGGCTCAAATAATGAGGAGGTGGAGCAAAACTGGTATCATTGGTTGCCATGACACAGTCTGATTGATATATATGTGATTATCTCCTTTGTGGCCAGCATCACACTTTGGTTTTGCCCCTGCTCCCTCCCCTTCATAGATGCTGCTTGCAGAGATGGGTTTTGATGAGTCATTCATGAACCCATTGCGCGACCAGTTCCTGCTGCCCATAGCCCGCCTGCTGTTCCCAGAATGGGTGGGCAAGTCACTGGACTCGCACAGAGCATTTATTGTCCAATACTCTATGGGCAATGACACTGATCTCCGCTATCACTATGACAACGCAGAGGTAACTTTGAACGTGTGCCTCGGCAAGACGTTCATGGGTGGTGACCTGTACTTTGGTCCGATGAAAGGGGTGAGGAGACTTTTTTTGTGTTTTAACCCTTCACATTCCCACCCTCTTAAGGCAAAGGCAGCGCCACAGCCAAGCCACATTTACCAGCATCGGCTTGGGAGGGGCATTTTACACAGAGGCTATCAAATGCACGGTGCTCATCCCATCACCGCTGGCGAGAGGTGCAATTTCATTATGTGGATGAGGTCATCCTCTGTCAGGAACCCGTCCTGTCCCATGTGCGATCACCGTCCACAGCTGGTTCCAGCTTCAGACACTGGAGATGGCTTTACTGACGTCAAATGAGGATCATGTGACAAAGCAACAACAATTTTGTTGTAATTGTATATCGAGATAGCAGCCATAGCTAGGTAGATTGTCTTGGTGGAGTTGCGTGTGAACAAAGAGCAGTTTGATCATTGCAAATTTGTTGTCGATTTATTTATTTTTAAATCAATCAACGATGTACTTGAATTTGGGTTTTCATGGATTAACTGTCTTCAATTTAATAATTCCTATTTTTCCATTACTCTCTATCGAGTAGGAGGAAATAAACAAACAATTTCAATATGAATTATTTTTGGAACGAATTAAATAATTACATGTGGCTAGTTTTAAAAAACTAAACTGCTTTCCTTAGTTGTACGCTAACAAAAAATTAACTCGACTTATTGCTTTACTGTGCCAATTGTACTATTAGTGTGTACAACTCATGGACAACTGTTGAGACCATGGTTAAGTTGAGTCCATGGTTAAGTTGAGACCATGGTTAAGTTGAGACCATGGTTAAGTTAAGACCATGGTTAAGTTGAGGCCATGGTTAAGTTGAGGCCATGGTTAAGTTGAGGCCATGGTTAAGTTGAGACCATGGTTAAGTTGAGACCATGGTTAAGTTGAGACCATGGTTAACTTGAGGCCATGGTTAAGTTGAGGCCATGGTTAAGTTGAGACCATTGAGACCATGGTTAAGTTGAGACCATGGTTAAGTTGAGACCATGGTTAAGTTGAGACCATGGTTAAGTTGAGACCATGGTTAAGTTGAGACCATGGTTAAGTTGAGACCATGGTTAAGTTGACCATGGTTAAGTTGAGGCCATGGTTAAGTTGAGGCCATGGTTAAGTTGAGACCATGGTTAAGTTGAGACCATGGTTAAGGTTGAGACCATGGGTTAAGTTGAGGCCATGGTTAAGTTGAGGCCATGGTTAAGTTGAGACCATTGAGACCATGGTTAAGTTGAGACCATGGTTAAGTTGAGACCATGGTTAAGTTGAGACCATGGTTAAGTTGAGACCATGGTTAAGTTGAGACCATGGTTAAGTTGAGGCCATGGTTAAGTTGAGGCCATGGTTAAGTTGAGACCATTGAGACCATGGTTAAGTTGAGACCATGGTTAAGTTGAGACCATGGTTAAGTTGAGACCATGGTTAAGTTGAGGCCATGGTTAAGTTGAGGCCATGGTTAAGTTGAGACCGATTGAGACCATGGTTACCAGTTTGAGACCATGGTTAAGTTGAGGACCATGGTTAAGTTGAGACCATGGTTAAGTTGAGACCATGGTTAAGTTGAGACCATGGTTAAGTTGAGACCATGGTTAAGTTGAGGCCATGGTTAAGTTGAGGCCATGGTTAAGTTGAGACCATGGTTAAGTTGAGACCATGGTTAAGTTGAGACCATGGTTAAGTTGAGACCATGGTTAAGTTGAGACCATGGTTAAGTTGAGACCATGGTTAAGTTGAGACCATGGTTAAGTTGAGACCATGGTTAAGTTGAGACCATGGTTAAGTTGAGCATTTTTTTCCCCTCAGCTCTTCAACATATCTTATTTGTAAACTAATCTAATTTCAACAACTGGAAATGGAAACTTGTCACATGACATCCTAGCCTTCAGAGCTCAGCCTAATGGCCTGCAGGATCAAATTTCAGGTACAGTATGAAAATAAAAAAGTTAGATGCTGTTTAGAGGATGTCAGTTTTTAGTTAGCTATTTGTTTCGTTTCTCACCAATTTTAAACTCACAGTGGAATTTTGGATTGGACAGAGGTCATTGTTATGCGTGGTGCCATAAGCAGCATTAAACAACTGAATTGAATTATTGTAAGCAGTATTATTGTTGAAGATGAGGCACTAAGAATCTGGTCAAAACAGCAGAGCCCAGAAAGAGTGTGTTGTGTCAATTTGCTACATCATTGAATTTAAGGTTTTCACCCCAATGGTTGACTTTATAAGCCCTCATATTTTTGTAAGTGGTGGCACCAACCATGTTCATAATATTTTCAATTAGCGCAATGCATCTGGCAGATATTTGCTCAGATCTCATCACATGGTGTCCTCTCAGGCCACACGTACTCAAGTCAACCTACACTTCTTGTCGTGGGTTCGTGATAATCACTGACTGTACCACCATCATGTCTGATGCCCACATCCTTCAATATGATAATGATTTTGTAGCGTAACATTAGTGGCATTAGGTTGGGGGAGAGGAACAGGTACCAGGATTATACCACAGAATCTTACACACATTACCTGCATAACAAATCGGGCATACACGTGTACAGTGCATCACATTTAATTAAAAACATCATTGAAGGTCCGTCACATTCGTATGCATATTAATTTCTATTCCAAGCGTCCAAGTCCATCATCTTCTATTTTACTGAGCCATAATCGTTTAAATTCTTCCTTTCCATACGTTTATTCGCTTTCTTGCCAACTCTAGCCACCGTGACGTGAATAATGAGGGTTACTCCAGCTGCGAAGCTCCACCCTCCAACGCTTGCTGCGCTCAATTCAGGAAGAAAACTGTCTCTCATTACATATATGAATACACGGTTGATGGATGGCGGGATGATAAGAATTAGAAATACGATAGGATATGCGGCCAATGGTAGCAGCTGTTTAAGAGCCTTCCAGTTTGGGCTTCCGTTGGAACCGAGCTGGCTTCTCATTTTTTTGCGCTGGGTGCACACTCTAACGGTCAGTACAGCTAGCATAACAACCATGGCCGAAGAAGACAAAGATAGAATGATCGTCGATGGTCCATACCACAATACGAACTGCTCAATGACACCTTCTGTGTTAGGCGTACTTGGACTGTTATTATAGGAGCTTACTATCCAACACCATGATCCAGCAGGGCCATATGTGTTCGTTGTGAAAGGCACAATGGCGATCACAACTGACAGGAACAGGGTACTCACAACGTACAGCGCTTCAAGCGCCTTCCAATTCTTGAGACAGACCGCAAAGCTGAAGAGGTGGAACGCAATCCACCAGGTGAACAGGAGTTTTGCCCATTGCGAAAAGAATCCCACAAATGATAGCAATACGCACAAAGGACGAATAGACGTAATTGGATAGTGAAGGAATATTAAGAAAAGTGCACAAGCGGAAGCAAAGGACATGGCTGCCAAATCCTGATAGAGGGCCAAACGATAAACTGTTTTCTTGTGTAGTTTAAACACGAAAACCAATATGGCGGCAACACAACAAACCAGAGCTGCGACTCCGTTAATCGATCCGAAGGTTACCAACGCGAACGTGGACGATCCTCCACACGAAGCATTCGTCCCATTTGCGACAATCAAGTCGGTGGCCATGCGCACTCCAATAAAAACTGATATGGGACAGTTTTGCCCCACGGTTAAAATGTTATAAACATGCATCGCGTTTGAATCGCTATAACCTCCCAACGGATAACGCTATCGACTTCCTATTTTCAACACATCATAGTGAAATGGTGTAGTATGAAGTGTTGAAAATAGGAAGTCGATAGCGTTATCCGTTGGGAAGTTATAGCGATTCAAACGCGATTCATTTTTATAACATTTTAACCGTGGGGCAATTTTCGCGGAAACCAATAAAACTACATGCCACACCCCCCCCCCCCCCCCCCCCCCCCCCCCCCCCCCCACCACCAACTACATTAAACTACACTAACAACTCATGCTAATATTCACACACCGAGACTCCTAGCTAAGATGGCTTAGGCAATGCACAAGGTTCAACTTGCTGTAAAGTTCATGAGTGGCCTTGCTCCTCGTATATCCAGGACCCCAATTACCGTAGGACTCCACTGCTAAGGGAAGACAACTCCATCCTAGCTCAGAACACTTAGCATTGTAAGTTATGACATTTGCGGATTTTTTTTTATTGTAGACCACCTCAGCCGCAAAACCAGAATGGGTACTTGACTGTTCCAACATTTTAGGCGTCAATGGAAATGTTATGGTAAAGTCAAATGCAGCTGGTTTTCCCCACCTACCCAATTTTGCACTAAGACATCAGCTGGCCGAGAGTGCCACCCTCCACCTTACACTCAAATGTGCTTGATGGCAAAACTCAACAAAAGCATCCCGCAGATGGTTATGGTGAAGAACTATACCATCCTCGCCCTACATGTAGTAGCTGCATGATGACCTAATGGGTCCAAAATTATGTCACTGCAAAAGAGGACATGGAAGCCCCCCAGAGGTGTCCACACCTAACCACCACCAGATTGCTACACAAAACTCACTTGGGTCCAGGTGCAAGCCTAACTCTGCTATAGGCAGTCATCACAGTCAAGAAATGCATGAGGAGCCGATACAGAAAAGAGACAAGCTTTGATGGCTAGAGAAGAAGCATTCAACAGAAACCTAAAACGCTGAAGATCAAGACAACTAGAAAGAGTTCTCTGGTGAGCAGGTGATAACACAGTGGAGTCAACCCAACATCTGGAATTAATAATACCACAAAAATACTGTAAACTCACTATTACAACCCTAATTGGGACGGAATCGGTTCATTCTTCAAACATGAATGTATCTTTGAAAAGCGGCAAGATAGCACTGTGAGGCTGCAAATTTGCAATACCACACCTCTGGAGCTTTGTCACTCCATTTTGAAACATGAGTCCTTGCCGCTCTGTTCCTGGCTAATGACATCTCACAGGTGGAAGGTTTGGTGGTCACCGGGATTGCTAGAAATAAAAATAATTTCACAGCATCTTACAACTTCGACTGTTGCTGGATTGGATGGTAAGCATTGTGCAGCACTTTTGGACATTTTTATACAGCGCTTGAAGGGAGCCTACTTACCCTAGACAATAGTGGTGTAAAAAGCAAGGAAACAAGGGTCTAACAATAAGGGAAAATGTAATAGTCCTAAATTTAGCACAATGAATAACATAATATCACAAAAGTGCTAAATATAGGACAATTACATTTTTGCTTCTTGTTAGACCCTTGTTTTCTTGTCTTTTACACCACTATTGCCTTCAAATCCTATATACCACCAACTTTCTCATAGAGAATCTTGTGTAATTGCAGTCGCTAGGGTTGAACACTGAAAGATTACTGCTTCTCCCATAGAGCTACTCCTTGTATGAACCCAAATCTCATGCACTAATGGAGTATAATGGTGGTCTTGAAAAAGCTATTCGTAGGGATTGTAAGCTTCTAAGTGAAGTAAATGATGCCTTTTGTAAGTCTCATCCATTGCTAGCTCAAAAGGTTGTTACAAGATCTGCCTGTGCAGCAATAAGTAAGATTGGTGCAGATGCATTGGTTTCTAAAGCACTGAGTGTACGAAGAGCAAAAGCAGGGTCATTGCTAAAAACTATCCGGGAAGTTAATGCATTGAAACTTTAGAAGAACATGATATTTTAGTTGGGCATTGGGTATCATACTGTGGCTCTGAACCTTACTTTTTTATTAATTCGTTACTAACTTACACCATAAACGACTTGGGCCATTCCAGTAGACCTCACTGGTAGGTGTGTAGTGGCAGAGGAGCTAGGGGAACAGAGATAACGGATACCATTCACCCTTGTGAAATGAAATGTACAATCAAGTGTCTGCAAGCTCACTTAGTGAAGAAGTAGCATTAGTGTTGAGGACAAAGTCACTGTTCCAAATGTCCATTCATCATATATTGGAGGGGAGGTCTTCCCATGTAACCATTGTTAACACCTTTTAATTTGGAGCATGAACAACTTCCCTCCAATTTTCAGCACAATGGAACCTTTTGGGGGGGGGGGGGGGGGGGGTCATGAGTTATGCAGACCCAATCCAGTGAATAGATAAAATTGGACCAATGGAATTTTAGCACAGCTGGCAACACACACACACACACACACCACACACACACACACACACACACACACACACACACACACATACACACTCAACCACTCCCCCTTATCTGTGAGGTCATGAATATGTAGACCAATTGGTGATGTATGGATGAAATTGGATCTAGAATTGTAGCACAGCCGGCACATGTAAAGGCTTTTCATGTATAAAAGCGACTCACCCGCCAAATAGTGCACTTTGCTTGCTGAGAACGAAAAAGGTAACAACTAAATCCTTGCTTTTTTTTTTCTATACTCTCTGTCAGATGCAGTGCTGCCCCCCTACCGTCCGCCGCCAGTAGCAGCAGCAGAGCTGCCCCCACCGCCACCAGCAGAAGCAGCAGAGCTGCCCCCACCGCCACCAGCAGCAGCAGCAGAGCTGCCCCCACCGCCACCAGCAGCAGCAGCAGAAGCAGCAGGAGCACCGCTACCTGCACCAGCCCCACCAGTATTTGCACCAATGCCCCCACCACCACTTCGCCTGCTGCCACCACCACCCACATGGTTCTCATGGCCGGAACCAGGCTGCCGAGGTCAGAGACGAGGCTGGGGGAGAGGAAGAGGACAAGGCAGGGAAACCGTACAGTACTCATATACTTATAATTTCAATTATTAAAATTTTTAACCTCCCTCCCTTCGAAAATTAAAATGAATTTGTGACCACATATAAAGACGCGCTACTACGACAGAGAAAAAGACTGATGAAACAAGTAAATAAAAACATTCTCTAACGAGAAAGTTGTTGGTATATAGGATTGACCAATGGTGGTGTAAAAAGCATGGAAACAAAGTGACAGAAATTTGACTGGAAAATTGAAATAGGCCTATATTTAGCACACTAACGTTTTAACAGTACATGCTGAGTAATGGGCTAAATATAATAGGCCTATTTCAATTTTCCAGTCAAATTTCTGTCACTCTTGTTTCCGTGCTTTTTACACCACCATTGGTCAATCCTATATACCAACAACTTTCTCGTTAGAGAATGTTTTCAAGTTATTTACTTGTATACGTGTATCATGAAGCTAATGTGATTGATAATGTGGTGTGGGCATATTCTCTTATCAAAAGTTGTTTGGGCGCCGCGCACTCTGCGAAAGTGCATCGATTGACTCTCCTAATATTATTTTGGCTTCTACTGGCAGGCCTACATGTAGATCTCGTAGACAGTGGAAGTTTGGAGAGCTCCTATCAAGGGACCGTGTCCAGGCTACCCCCACTTGTGTCAAACCAGCTACATCACACTAACTGAACTACTTACCACAACCCAATAATAAAACGACACAAACCGTACATACTAATAATAGCCATAATAAGGACACACCAGTGTTACACTCTAAACTTGTCTCAAATGTTCTCTCCCTCCAGGCACTGCCCGCAAAAACCAACAAAACTGAGACTCCCAAATCCAGACACCATGGTGGTAGAGATCATGCCGACATGGGGTTTCTCCTGGGAGGAGAAGACCATGAAGATGGCCCTGCTCTTTCCAAAAAATAATTCACTCATGTGCTTTGACATGTATGGCTTCAACACCGCCTATCCGCGTTAATTGGTGTTGCGTGGGTGGGTTTCCAATATTATCTCTGGTCGGGTGTTGTGATGTCTCGTGGTTTTCTTTCACCAAAGCATAGAGGTGGTAAGTCTAATCACGTCTCTTTGATGCGAACCCACCTTCTTCCGTTATTGATCAATGTGAAGGCACTTTTTTATCGCAGATTGGTACTGTAGTTGGGTGTGTCCTTTGCAAATTAGGTTGCTGGTTGTCTGTGTAATACTCGTTGCTCTAAATTGACAGCACGTGCGGAGGCGTAGTTAAATGTTTCTCTGTGTGGGATTACTTTAATGACGGAAGATGGGCGGAGCCAGGAGAATATTGCATGGCAACAAGTACGCTACGTCAACGTGAGGTGTCTTCTGAAAACCCTCCTCTACAGGAGTCCGACAACGAATACAGTGATGATGGCGAACCAGTGGTAGCTACGCATGGTGGTGGCGACGCCTCCAAGCCTCTGACGGACTCGTGCACAGTGTATGTGGGGGGCGGACTACCCCCGGATATCCAGGAGGACCAGATCTTCGAACACTTCGTTTCCTATGGATCAGACCCAGGTATTGTAAGCATTGACATCCCTACTGACAAAGCTTCAGGAAATGCTAAAGGATATTGTTTTGTCACGTTCAGTTCCACTCAAGCTGCCAAGTATGCAATATCCTCTGTGAGTGGCACACTGCTCTTTGGAAAATATAAGCTGGTCGTAAATCATAAAACCAAACCTAGTCGCGATAAAAGGTCAACTTTGCCCTCTCCAGCTACTTGCTTTGAGTCATTGAGAACAAAACATGGCCGTTATTCGAAAGGCCATTTGAAAACTTCTGGCAGAGCAAGACCACCTGCTGCTCAGTCCACTTCTGTAGCTGCAGGCTCTGTAGCAGCTCCCTTGCAACACTCATCTTCAGATAGGTACTGCCACTATGATGATCATCAGAGTGATGATGATGGTGATGGTGATTGTGATGAAGGTTCTTGGGATGGCAAGGACGAGGGAAGCATTGCCACACAACATGAGCACTCCAGCACTGTGTATGTGGGCAATGGGTTTCCTCCTTACATTAAAGAGGGCCACATTCATGATCACTTCACGGCATATGGATTTGGAGCCTACATCACTAAGATTGTTATGCCCTTCAATAAAGCACTGCAAGGCACAAAGGGATTTGCCTTCGTGACCTTTGATTCCCCTGGCGCTGCTGAAAATGCTATATCTATCATGAATGGGACTTCACTGCTTGGGAAGTACAAAGTACGTGTTAATTCAAAACGTAAACAAAAGAAATGCTCCACACAGTCCCCCCCTCAGGCCACTGTATCTCCCAGTGCTTGCTCCAAACCTCACGATGAAAGGATCACGGTTCATGTGTCATCACTCCCCAATCACATCACTACTCACCATGTTAAGGATCACCTAAAGAACTACAAGAATGACATCACCAATGTTATGGTGATACGGGATCAGCAATCCAAAAGATATGCCATAGTCACCTTCTCTTCTATGAATGCTGCACAAGAAGCTGTTCAGAAACTAAATGGATCCCTACTTCATGGTATATTCCCTATTGCAATAGAAATAAAATCTACCCAACAAGAGCAACTTAAAAACAGACAGCAAGCATCTAGCAAGAGTCCCAATCTTGTTAAACAGGTCCCATCTGGTGCCAAGGCTCCATCTCCTGCTAAAAAAGCTCCACACACATCAGGTGGGCAGACATCATCTAGTGGGCAGACCTCATCTAGTGGGCAGACCTCATCTAGTGGGCAGACCTCATCTAGTGGGCGAACCTCATCTAGTGGGCAGACCACAGTCAATGTGAAAAAGCGAGTTCCTAGGCAGGCACCATCTAGTGGTAAGGCATCAACCAGGGGAAAGATCTGTGTTAATGGGCAGGTAGGGCAGGTCTCACCAGCATGCATCATTGTTGATAATTTGCACAGCAGTGCAGATGAAGGGACAATCCATTCCCTTGTAACTGGACTCAAAGGTATTGAATATAAGAGATGTCAAATTGATTCAGGCAAAAAGCAAGCTATTGTTGAGTTCAGCAACGATGCGGATGCCAAGAAAGCCCTGAGCACTTTGAATGGAATTACCTTTTTAGGCCAGGAAGTGCATGTTTCATTGCCATTCTGTGATAGTAGAAACAAGGCGCAACCAGTTGTGGCTTCTACTGTTCCAGCAATGACTACCAAAGATAATCTTTCACCAGTATTGCATATGTCATCTAATGATGACAAGATGCAAGCAGTACCACCTTGCAAAGATCCAGCTGTATCACCAGGTATGAAAATCTAGTTCTGATGCACACTATAGTTTTTTGAAGCTTAACTCTTTCGCAGGCAAAGCCAATTATTATGGTAAGCATGTTGTGCAAAATAAAAGTGTTGCGTGTTGTAGGAAAACATAGTTAGCAAACAACTTGCACTATATGACCAGGAAACAACTGATCAATTTGTTGTTGACTGCAAAGTGATAACTGTTTAGATAAACAGAGTGGCTTTAGTAGCACCTGCGGCGCAATATTGCTCTGTTGCCCGTGAAAGAGTTAAATCAAAATAGTGTATGTATAGTCTGTTCAGCTCACACACAACTTTACACATCTTTTTAGTTGGTTATCAATATGTTTTAAAACTAATTATCATTTTGTTTTAAACACACCTTGTTTTACATAAACTTTATGTAGCAAGTGTTAACGATGAATATAAATTCTGTAAATATAATGTAAAGTAGCGACAACTTTGTATGGGGTCTGATGTTAGAGCATCTTCTTTGCAGCATTGCCTCTGGAAGTTCCTTCATATAACCCACCTTTGACGTAAGTTACTTAAATTAACCCCCAGCTAGTTGAGTTTTTTTTTTTTTTTTAATCTAGGTGGAGTAATTCTTCAGAATTTGTCAGTGAAGAGATATCTCTTACTACTGTCCAGTGGAATTGGTTGATGTTGGCTGATTCCCATGGTAACAGCCCTTACAATGAGCTCACCCTTCCATTCGAAGGCAACCCTAATATTTCTATCCAACCTGGGATGGACAAGCAGGGTATCCTTCTGAATGGCACACATGAAGCTGTGCAGGCAGCAAAGAAGCACATTGGTAGAGCATTGGATAAGCAGCTCTCTGTTGACACGTATGTTCCACATGGGTGCATATGAGCATGTTTACTGATTCCATTAGCGAGGAAGTGACAATATCCTACAATTACTTGCATCTCACTGTGCATTATGTCAGCCCATGGGTACTAGTGCCCTTGTTCAGTTCTGCAAGATCATCTATCTTGTCAATCACTCCATGATTCTCACCCGTGGAGAGGAATCATCTCGACTGGTGAGAATCATGGAGAGGTTGACACGATGATGTAACATGTTCTTCACTAGCCAATAGAGTATAATCGGTTGTGGGTGTGTATGCTGTGTGTGCACATGTGTGGGTGAATGTGTATGTGTAGTTGTATCCAGATGAGAGGTGACAACATATCCTTTTCTACAGGAACAAATTGGTTCTGTTGAAACAGTTGTGTCCCAACCTGCATTCTGAGGTTCAAAAGAGACTCTCAGTCACAGTGCATGGTTATGAACAAGGTTCCAGCACGATCAATTTCAGCAGTGAGTCTGTTTCAGCTGTTAAATGTGCTCGGCAAATCTTTCAGGAAAAGTTACAGCAACTTGCAGTTGACAATGTTACACTCCCTTGTGTTGAACTGGTCATTTCTGCCAAGAAGAGGTTGGAGAACGAAGGGATACAAGTGGTTGTCTCAGATGTTAGTACATCTCTTCAGCTTTGTTCAATGAAGAAGGAGGAGCTGGAGAGGGCTCTATTTATAGTTAGAGGGAAACCTTTTGAGAGTCGTGTTGAGATACCCTCTAACACTGCTGAAGAAATTTCAGGTGATATAATTAACCTCCAAAAGAGTTATTCTGTCCACATGCTTAAACATAGGAGTGCAGTTATCATTCGAGGGTTTGTGGAAGATGATGTGCATGCTGCCTACCAATGTGTGAGAAAAATGGTGGCAGCATCAGTCATGTCTGAAACATTGAACTGCACTCCAGAACAACACATGTACCTGTGTAAGGCCCTTTTCAAGGAGCCCACAGAGCAAGGAGAGGCACTTAGGACTTCACTTCCTGCTAAATTGTATTCCTTGGAAGGCATGATATCCTTGGTTGGTAGCCCCAAGGCCGTGGAACAATCTCGCGAAGAAATATTAAGAAGTGATATATTTTCTGGACTGAAGCACTACCAAACATTTCAATTCACTTGCAGTGTTGCCTTCATTTCACAAATTGAAGAGTTTGTCTTCAAACAGTTTGAAGATCGTCAGCTGGACTTTTCCTACTACATTCCTGATACGCAACGGAAACCAATAGGAGATAAAGCAGCTCCAGTGGGTAAAGAGAAGAACAAAGGGTTTTCAATAACAGTATACAGTGGGACTCCAGACCACTTCAGTACAATCTGTACAGAGATGGAGGTAAGGCAAAGAATGTCCCTGTTCAAAGTGTATGTTAACATGTTATTGCTTCCAAATAGAGCCTCTCTCCTTGCTCTAAGCATCATCGTCTGAGGCAGGGAGCTACTGAACTTGCTGTTGTGATAGCAAAGGCAGTGGAAGCCAAGCACAGGACAAGAGTGAAGGTTAATATGGAGGGGATAGTTAGGGTGGTCATCCATGCCCTTAATGAAAGTGATGCTCAGGAATGCTGGGCTGAAATGGAGGAATACATAAACTCAAAATTCATGATTGACAAATTCATCAAACTGACACAAAATCAATTACGTTATCTTGAAATTAAATGCAGTGGTGAGCTGGACAACATGAAGTCAAATTGTGAGTCATTATTCATACTGAAAGTGAAACAAGGTCAAGCTCCATCGATAAAGCTCAGGGGTACTGTGAGTCAAGTGGCAGCTATTGAAGAGCAGTTGAATGCATTGTTAGATGGATATGGAGAGGAGGAGTTTGAAGTGAGCACCACTATGTACAGTATGTGGTCAAAAAGATGGCGGCAGCTGAGAGAAGATTGGGATGACATCGTTTTTCTCTTTGATCAGAAGGCAACAGATCTTAGAAGTAAACAACCTCACAATCCATCAGATCCAACAACTGTTTCTTTCATGGTATGTGGATGTGACCCGGAAGGAATTCGAAGGGTTAAAAGCATGATTCTTGACCAAGAGAGTGGTAACTGTGTTCAGACAAAGACTGTTGAATTACCACCAAATGGTGCGATGGCTCTCCTCAAAGGACTGAAAGAGAAACAACTTGATATTCAAAACATTGCTGCTGAAATAGAAGTTAATAAGATTTCCAACACAATCACCATCACCTCCCCTCAAATGGCCTCAGATGACATGATTAAAATGGAGGAGACTATAATGTCCTACATTGGTGATCACAGTCTCGAGACAGAGATAATGAGTTTCAGTGATCCACTTGTGGGTCTCATTCTGACATCTCCTAAGTACAAATACAGTGATCAGCTGAAGGCCATCACTCAGCCTTATGATGTAAGGACTGTTATCCCAAAGTATCCTAAGGGCGAACTCTCTCTCACTGGAAGCCAGCAATCTATTTGTGCAATAAAGCATAATATCCAGCAACTATTGGAAGATATTGCCGGATTTATTGGGCAAAAAACGCTAACTGTTGAGTGTCGCTTTGCTCCAGTGTTTGCTACCAAAGATTTTCATCTTTTATGTGCAAGGATACAAGAGGAGTTTGGTGTTGTGTGCTCTCCACCTTTCTACAGGCATCAAAATGCAACACTAATGTGTGAACTGCTTCCTCCACCTTCACAGTTGCAACTTGAAATTGTAAGAGGTAGCCTCAGCAATGAGACTGTTGGTGCCATTGTGACCACGTCTAGTGAAAGCATGGGAGGAGCCTTACCTACATGGGTCTCAGAAGTTGGAGGTCCATCCATTCAAGCTGAGTTTGAAAATCATATTCAAACATATGGACGTTTGATGCCAGGTGATGCAATGTGGCTTGGTGGGGGGGAACTCCCTTGCGGGAATGTCATCCATACAATGTTGTCTCGATGGAAAAGCGAGAACCAGTACACTGAAGAGGTCTCTAGTGCCATATGCAGTGTCTTCACTCTGGCACAAGAGAAGAATGTCAATATTGTAGCACTTCCAGCCATTGGAACTGAGGTATGTGGTGTCCCTGAACAGGTCTGTGCTAGAGTTACATTGGAAGTCATAAGGCAATTCTTCCTGGAGGCAGGACCTGCTGCGAAGATTCATATTGTGCGTTGCGTCTTGGACACTCAGGCATCTGTGGATGCTTTCCTGTCTTCTCTCCGTCTTACCTGCCCCCGAGAAAATTCTACACCACGGGAGAACACTCCTGTAGCGACTCCTACTCCAGTTATGTTTGAGGATGGCTTGAATCCAGCTTCTATTTTCAAAAAATACGTTAAACCTTTCTTGTCAATTATCCAGCAAACTTTGGCATCACAACCCTCATCTCATGAACACCGGACTTCCCTCCCATCTCTCGGCGATAGCACAACAACAGATCCAATGAGTTCTGCAGAACTTGTAATCAAGCTAAAGGGCCCAAAAACTCAGCTGGATAGTACTGCAGAGAAGATGTTGCGCACACTACAAGGCTCCTTCTCCATCAAGTGGATCCCACTTCCTTCTGGCGACTGCAGGACCCTTGAGAGAAGGCTTCAAGGGATAGCCCAGAGACACTGTGTAGCTTGCTCCCACGATGTGCAGATAGCAAAAGACGGAAAGAAGGAGAATGTGCTTGTACTAGAAGGATCGACAATCTCAGTCGAAAAGACAATAAGGGCGATGGAGGGAGAAATAGATGCATATTTGAGATCAGCGGAATTAGCACCTCCAGAATGGAAGCCACAGAACAAAATAACTGAAGTCTTTACTGTCTCTCCAGGTACCCCAGAGTGGCTCCATGTTTTTCAAAGGTTTCAGCACACCATGCCTCATGTTAGAGTCACTTCTGTTCAGCGCATTCAGAACACATGGCTGTGGGAGAGGTATGTTCAACACAAGAAGAGACTTCATACCAAGAACAATGGAATGGTGAACGAGATGGATCTGTTCCATGGCACACGTAACAATGATCCCTAAACTGATCTACGAGAGTGAGGATGGCTTTGACATGAGATACAGTGCCCAGGGGATGTGGGGAATGGCCAACTACTTTGCTGTTAACGCTAGCTACTCTCACAACTATGCACATGTGAATACTGCAACAGGAAAAAGAGAGATGTTTCTGGTGAAAGTCCTGACAGGGGACAGTTACAGGTGTGCTTCAAATCACTCCCTTCGAATGCCCCCTCATAAGCCCTCCACTGGCTGCGGCCAGCTTAGGACAAAGTATGACACTGTAACAGGTATTACAAACGACTGTCAAGTGTTTATGACCTATGATAATGAGAAGGCCTATCCTGCATACCTCATCCAGTATTTCCAGTAATTAGAGTATTTCCTTTTTCTTTTTCCTACTAATACCATAACTAGGAGGGGTAGCATTTGTATTTTTGTGTGCAAGTTATTAGCTTTGACTATCCCTATGTGCTAGTGGATGCGAAAATAATAACCTTATTCTAACAATTGTAAAAGGCGGCCGTTTCTGAACTGGCATTATGTGACAGCGACAATGTAAATAAAACATCCAATGCTGCAAGGTTTGCAGTTACATATTTGTCATCAAACTCATGCACAACGTAACCAAGTTATGTGTTTGACTACATGCCAGCGGTGATGATGCTTGCTGGTGGTCTATCTTCATGTAGTCAGTGGATCTACATGTCATCTACACTTTTTGACAGCTGATGGTCACAGACTAATTAGAGTTGTACTGTACGTGACCCATGAAATCTGTGAACCACTCCTTTATGTGTGTGACTTGAAGTATATAATGTGTGTGCATTGCTATAGAGGGGGGTCATATAATGAGTTGCTAAATATTTACATTGAGATCGGAATCTATGCTAGCACTACAATCATGATTTGCATATAAAATCTCAACTAACAAAATGCAATTATTCTTCTGCAGTATAGATGTCTATTTGTCTGCATTGATTTAATGTGGTGTCATAACAGAATGTAAGCAGCAAGTAAATGTAGGCAGTGGATGATCAAAGCATGCTATCTGGTTGAAGTAATGAAATGAGCCATTAGGGTTCTTTGGATTGTGCAGCAGCCTCCTCCACAAAGGAGGTGTACTTCAGACTGGAGCCATGTGCCCTGTTCACTGGATACTTTTGTCCAGTTGAGAACCATTTTGTCCAGGACAGCGCTTGGGAGGTCGACATGGCAGCGCTCGGCCAGTCTGATGAGGTAGATGAGCACGTCACTGAGCTCCTGTCCTAGGTGCTCTCTCTCTGCAGAGGTCCATCCGGGCAATCCATCCTCCACCTCACCTCGCCACTGACTACAAAAAAAAAAAGTCGATCATTTCAGCCCAGTTGATGTAAGGTGTCTGCTTATCAGTTTAGCTGCAATGCAGTCAAATTACAAAGAAGGCGTGGGACCGATAGGACTGTGCCTGCAGTTAACTACATACAGTTTGTGATCAACTATGTCGAAATGAAGGTCATAGCTCTTTCCATTACAAATAATTTCATATGTAATCCCATGACCAGCCTTTTAACTTTTCCATGCGCATGACGGTGGTAATTAGCCACAAACTTAGCCATTTTTTTTGCGAAAGAAACTCATAAGTTAATAGCATTTGAAAACACGCCAGCATTTGCATAATATACTCCTAAAGTGTACTACATCCAATAAAACGTGCACGTATGAGTGTACTCTATCCTATCGCTCTCGTGTGAAAATTAGCCTGAAAACAATTACGATAAAGGTGTTATAATGTGAAGTCAAATGGGTAAGTCGCAGTAAAAAGGACTAAGTCTTTAAAACATACAATTTGAAGTAGTCACGCGCTACTGCTACATAGTATCTTACTGGCGCATCTGTGTAACTACTTACAATAATTCTGACAGCTCCCCGACTTCTCCGACCTGAGTACAGAACCATGTAACTCTTTATGATAATGACATTACAACACTCACCAGTGCTAGGAGAAGGTTTCTGGGAGTGTGGTACTTCTCCCAATCGCGATCTGCCGCAAATTTGGCTTGCTTTACCCGGCTATAGAGACACATACAAGTAAATTTCCACGAAGGAACCTATCTAAATCGCGTACATGTCTTCCAACGACAGACCGGTGCTAAATGTGAAAACCTGTTCCTTATTTTCTTCCATGTGCAATATTGGCGCGCGTGGAAAGTATTTTCCAATATAACGTTATGTATAATTTTGCTAAGTAATATCAATTCAAAGAACTAGATTTGTTATTGCAGACCCGGGACAATGTTTGCCAGGGGAGCACGAGCTACTGCAGCTTTGCTTAGGAGTAAGCCGAAGCAACCCAAATACCCAATCACTTCATAAGGGTGTGTCTATGATTCAAGTTTTGAATTCTATTTGTAGCCCACCCCCGAAGAGCCTTGCTGGCGCGAACAGCGACAAACTCGTCTGGCTCTGGTTATAGTAAGTATCCCTTCGTCAGAAATAATAGCTCTACAATTATCTTCTTGCAGAATATGTCACGAAGGATATCCAGGATACCCCATTCGACACTACATCTGTTCTGGACAGAAATGCTTCAACCTTGTTTTTAACGGAGCTTTTCCGAGGTATGGTATTTTCGCGTAAGCTTGCTTCACTTTACGACGTCGTCAGGAGCTTGGTAGTGGTATGAAGCTTATGTGAAGTTGCTCGGCGTTATTTCACTTCTCCGCATTAGGTCTGGCAACTACCCTAAGTGCGTTTTTCAGGGAGCCAGTTACAATCAACTATCCATTCGAGAAAGGGCCACTTAGTCCTCGCTTTAGGGGTGAACACGCTCTGCGGCGGTATCCGAATGGAGAAGAGCGCTGCATTGCCTGCAAGCTCTGCGAAGCCATCTGTCCGGCCCAGGTACCATCACTTCTTGTTCTTACCTTCACTAGAGAGTGCAGACATGTTTAGCAAATGTTTTTATGCTCAAATTTTTGGCCATCAAAAGAATGAGGCATAGATACAGTCCTACTTCCTCTCACTGTCCCCTGTAATCAGACCGCATAGGCTAAACACACCATCCCCCCCACACACACACTCTCACTGTCCCCTCTAATCAGGCTAAACACACCATCCCCCCACACACACACTCTCACTGTCCCCTCTAACCAGACCACAGGGCTAAACACACCATCCCCTCACTGTCCCCTCTAATCAGACCACATAGGCTAAACACACCATCCCCCCCACACACACACACACACTCACTGTCCCTTCTAACCAGACCGCAGGGCTAAACACACCATCCCCTCCCAGACACACACACTCTCACTATTCCCTCATACTTTGTTCAGGCCATCACCATAGAAGCAGAGGTGAGGGCTGATGGAAGTCGTCGAACCACACGTTACGACATTGACATGACCAAGTGCATCTACTGTGGATTCTGTCAGGAGGCGTGCCCAGTGGATGCCATTGTGGAGGTGAGGCCTTGCAGTCCACTTGCATCTCATACCCCTCCTACCACTCACCCCTGTTGATATACCCCTCCTACTACTCACTCGCCTCTTTCTATTTACTAACCTATGCAGTCAGTCACTTTGGTTGTTCCATTAAATGCCCTCTCTCCCCTGCCTGACACACACCAACCACTCTGGCATAACAGGGGTGTGTATAGTAGTACGATGCGATGGGGATATAGTAGAGAATTAACGTGCCTGCAGGGGTTTTGCTTGCAGTTACCAGATACCTGTTTCTTCCATAGGGACCTAACTTTGAGTACTCAACTGAAACTCACCAGGAACTGCTTTACAACAAGGAGAAGTTGCTTAGCAATGGGGATAGGTGGGAGAAAGAGATAGCAGCCAACCTTCAGGCTGACTATCTGTACCGCTGAGCAGGTTTGCAACCAATAAGAAACAAACATTGGCTCCACCCCTTAAAACAAACCTGCGCATGCTGTATTTACATGTAGCCATGGCAACAATGCTTTTTTTTTGTTGTCTGTGTGGGTTCTGTGGATATTTGTTACAGAAAATAGAAGAAATTTTATGTCATGTCGAGTGTCAGAAAATGAGTTGTGTTAAATGCTGTGTGAAGACCTGTGGTGGGTTCTCCGGAGAATAATTATTGTGGCTGAGATAGAGGCAGGGAAATCACCTGCTGAATATGGTCACCGTGGCGATGTGGCTATTCCTCATCACCTATAGGAGGCAGGTTGTTGTATTAAAATGTACATTAAAATGTCACCTACTTCAAAAATGATGTTTTGGTAACCGTAGCAGTGTGTTGCACCAAATGGATTGCTGCTGTTGGTGTGAGAGGAGCGGTTCAGTACCACTGGTTTGTCTGTTGGCTTTGTGAGGAACTCCTGCACATCATTCCACTGTAAGAAAATCAAGGATGCAAAGCCATAATTCAAGCCCAATGCAATCAATGTTTCTTGCCTGCCTATGACATGAGTGTACAGTGTAATGATAGCTCCCACACCTCCCCACACACACCCTTTTGATATGATTACCATACCTTTGTGAATGAGTCAATCATAAGATCTTTGGCTGATGAGTCATCTATTTATAGACAGTGCTTTAAACCAGTGATCCAGCCTCCCCATGCCCTACAATGCCCTACCTTTGGCATATGTCTTATCCACTGGAACTGCGACGAGAAACAGACAGCGGTGATAGCTAGATTGAGACCCCCCAAAAAATGTGCATTAATTGGGAAGGAGGTGGAAGCAGCTGCTAACATATTGAAGTCGTAATGACCAGGGTAGTTGGTGTGAAGAATGAACTTCTTGGCTTTATGTGTTGTTGCATCAAAGAGAATGTCCTTTGGTATAGACAAATGAAATACATCAGTGTCACATTAGGGCTGTATATTTACCAGCCCCAGGGTAAGGTAGTTGAAGAAATAGTCTGATGATTTGTTGGGATGTGGTGGAGGTGAGTGAATCCTCATCTGAGGGGGATTAGAATGGCAGCTGCCCACCTTTGATCTAAGCCATACCTTATCTTCCTGTTTGAAGAACAGTTTGCTGGGTGCACCCAGCTCCAGGGAGATGGCCTAACGTGTACAAAAATGGCAGATGAACACGAAAGAAGCAGAATCAGTTGCACCTTACCTGGGGAGAATCCCCAAATCTGACTATCCTTTCTTTAATCTTAGG
Source organism: Ephydatia muelleri (assembly GCA_013339895.1). Lineage (NCBI taxonomy): Eukaryota > Metazoa > Porifera > Demospongiae > Spongillida > Spongillidae > Ephydatia > Ephydatia muelleri. The sequence goes on from JABACO010000015.1 coordinate 6,892,918, forward strand.
CCTTGCATCTCCAAGCTTCGAATGTTGACCATCTTTGTATGAGAACGTTCAATACACATGAACCCTCCTCCCCATACCGCCACTACGCAATACACATGAACCCTCTTCCCCACACCGCCACTACACAATACACATGAACCCTCCTCCCCACTCTGCCACTACGCAACTTGCCATCCATCATCAGGTCGACTTTGAGGCCAACAATGTCTCCCTTCTCGTCCCTCGCCACCCCCACCTTTTCCGCGTGACTATTGCCATGGAAACATTCCAATGGAAACACAGGAGCTCTGAAGAAAAAGTGCCACAGCATATGTGGTGGGAGGTGCACGTGATAAGTGGTGGGAGGGGTATGTTTTTACCTGGCTTCACTTAAGTCACTACCACTGAAGATGCAGACCCTTGAGAGGATCAGTTCCCTGTGGTCATCAGCTGCCGGGAAGGAAGAGATCTCTGGATTCAGCTCAGCCTGATGATGAGGGAGGGATGGAGAGGAGATATTTGTAGAGAGAAGGGAGGGGGGCAGGGGGAGCATGCCAAAATGACATAGGTGCCATCTGCACATACAGTTCTAGGTGACGAATTCCACAGAGGAAATGTGAATAGAAGACCCCTGAAATGGAGGTTGAATAGCTGAAACTTCTGGTCCACCTCTGTTGATAACAGATAAACAGTTCTTTTGCTCAGCCTGTACCAAATAGTCCGCCCCACAGTTTGAATATGCACTTAAGTTAGTGTCAAGTTATTGGATACACGGTACCGCCCTAGTTGTGGGTTGTGGTTTCTACATAGGCTTCTTACCTCCAGGAAGGGTAGGACCAAATGAATTATGAATCTGCTCTACAGTTGGCAATATTTCTGGCGAACAGAAATGTTTATTGCTTGATGCGGACAAAAAAACGGAACGACATTGAGTTAGACATTACGTTACTCCATTGCATACTGCTGTGTAAGCTCACCAGTAACGTAAGCTCACTTTTGTCGTATCATACACGTCAATAACCTATCGAGGAAATATACTTAAAATAGCATATGCTTGCTATAGAGTGAAATCTACTGACTCTAAGCCGCTGGCACTTGGGGTCGAATATTAACCTGATGCCATCCTCTACCAAGTCAACCACAAGGTCAACGTCAAGTGGCTGCTAATGAAAACAGTTTCGTTATTGCCAGAAAATCCGGATCTCCTACTGCCCGCCTTACCTGTTCACTGTAGGTGATGTGAACTTTCCTTATGACGTCCGACTGTCGCTTCAGAATTTCTAAAGCTTGAATAAGCGGCATACCTATTGAGCGGATATATCGTCCGTCACAAGCATAACCTAGAATGGGGTGAAGAACTGGTACTCCTATCCTCACCCAACACTAATTCCCATTGTGCACCACCAAGTGCCCGCTCTGGAATCACTTCCAAGTCCAGCATCTTTGCCGTTTCGAGGTTGTTTTGCATGACGTCATATACACAAACACTGGCTAATAATGTAACTCAAATAATGCGCACTAAACTGCTGACGTAGTGTTTCATCACGCCTCGGTTTCATAGCGATCCTTGATGTGTTTCCACAATTTCTGAGTTTGTGCGTATGTAAAAAAAAAACGTCCGAAAGAATCAAACAGATAACATAATAGCTTATTACATAAACACCAACTTGCTCAAGCAAGCTGTCAAACAAATGCATAATAAGCGCTACATGCAACATTAACTGTGACAGATAACGACGGACTATGGCAACATTAACAGTGACAGATAACGACGGACTATGGTGATGTGTTGGAATACATATTATTGGGGAGGAAGAGGGAGCCACAAAGGGCGGGCCTTTGAGAGAGACATACACTACAGAGCATAACTGGAAAGGAGTGGCCATCAAGATAAGTGAGGAGGTAAGCGCTAAGTAGGCCTGCTTCAGTGCCTACAATGGAACCTTTTTTGTCAACAGCACAATGATGATGAAATTGCTTTGGTCTTTATTGCAAACAACACCATGTCATTGCCTGGGATTATGAAGAAAACATTGAATTCAGATGTGGCAAACTGCACAAATCCAGGTACCAAGATTCTTCTTGTGAATGTTAAACCACTCCTGTTAACTCATCACTTTGCCACCATACAGCTTGCCTACATGAAAAGCCCTCTAGCCATCATTCAAAGAACATCCCCCCCCCCCCCCCCCCCTCCCCCCCCCCGGCACTCTGCTTCCTTCCACAGCCCACACAGAATGAGGTGTTCACTAACGGGGTGATGTAACATTCAGGACAACCATTCGCAATAACCTTTTCATTCATTGCACACTTATTACTATGCTCTTCTCCATTCCACACTCACCCACATACACACAACTTCACAATTACCCCACTGTCTTCCTTTAAATCAAATCCGACTCAGTTCAATGTCCCCATCTAGCCACAAGGCAACAATGCGCCCTCCGACTATATTACATGCGCGCACTCAAGTACGGAAACAATTTCCACGTTCTCTTTCGGATTTAATGAAACAATGGCGCCGACCTGAAAGCGTACAGACACGCCTCCCTTTCCCCCTTTGCAGGGGGTTCAAAGTGAGAATTTGGGTGGACGGTCGACGGTGGGGGGGGGGGGGGGGGGGGGGGGGGAAGGGGGGGCGGAGGGGCGGAGGGGAGGGTGGAAAGATATGGGCTAACCTTTTTTAACCTCACTTAGAAACCGATATACGAAATAACCTTTGATTCGAAGTGTCCATTTTCACACTAAATATATTGCAGCAGCCCAAGAAATTACATGTGCATGACAGATCGAATAAGGGTGCGTCTAAATGGTTCTATTCTAGTCGTGTGTGCGCGCTGTGTCGCAGATATAACAATACTTGATACATATGAGCGTTCAATTCAAACCTTACCCCTTTATTCATCCGTTCCCACAATGCATCAGTGCTGGTGTCGAAAACTCTCTCGAATAGCACGGCTCCTACCACGATGGTTACGAAGAAGGTGGAAGTTCTTCTAAACAAGGCATTGTACACAGTTCTTCCAAGCGCCATAATGGTCCAGTTAAGTTAACCCTTTAGTAGCTCGATGTGGAATGGCCAATGACGGTAATGCACCGGCAACTCCGATTTCTATTGTTAAGGCTGTGCAGCAGATGAGAACTGGTCGAATAATATCAGAAGAGCCAGTTAAGCCTTACATGTGGCTTAATTATGTTGGAATTCCCAAGCACGCCATGGAACTTCGAATGCACCGCGTTTTGGAGAGCTGTCCGTTCAAGACGGCAACCAGCTACGTAGTGGGTTAGGAGATGCAAACACGCATGCAAGTAGTACTATAAACCTTGCCTCTGCGTCTGCTAGGTTATGCATTCGGCGGAGCTCTTGGGTTGCTAACTGCTGGTCTCGATCCCGCCATTGTTGGGGAGCCCGGGAAAGCGGCTACCATATCCACGAGGCAGGCACTAAGGGAAATGTTGGACAGAGGAAAGTCTCTTGCGAAAAATTTCGCTCTTATTGGTGCTATGTTTGCTGGAACGGAATGCTTGCTGGAAAGTGTAAGCTTGCCCCCCTCCACACACACACACACACACACGCACACATACACATCACGTGATGTTGCTTTATTTTCTAGTATCGAGGAAAGAGCGGAATGTCTAATAGTGTTGCAGCGGGTTGCATAACTGGAGGCGCTATTGGCCTTAGAGGTACGTGCACGGGACTGTTGTTTCATGTTCGTTTAACCCCCTCTCCTCCATACAGCTGGAGTCACAGCGGCAGTTGCTGGATGCGGAGGTTTCGCAGCATTCTCAGTAGCCATTGATTACTTTTTCAGATACCGATAGCACGGCACCCCTCTCTGAATCACACCCCGATGCAATAATACACGCTCATCATCAGACAAAACTTTATTTCCGTGAGGTCGTTGACAGAAAATCATGAAATAGTAATACAAATAAAATAAAACATCACTTCAAAAGAAACTATAATTTCGTGGGCCCAACATACAAGCGCATCACTAGCACATACACACACACACACATACACAATGCAATAAACCCTGCATTCGACAAAAGCGGGGCGCTCGTAGCACAGTCATGGAGACATCAAAGGAACATTCCATGGGGCTCCGACCCCTCCTCGTCCCTGCTCCCACCCCTTCCCCCTCTGATCATATTCTCCACGGTGGGGAGGGTCTGCAGAGCATCCTCGTTCGGGTTCCTCTTGCAATGGACATACACCTCCCTGCCCAGCACACACCTCGAGAGTGTTGTCCTGCCGTCCTTGCTGTAAGGGAAAGGCTTATTAGCACACACACCAGATTGTGTTAGTTAGGAATTTGGTCACTTGCTGCCAAAATAATTTTAATATGTCTTAATAACCATGACTTCATAGAAGTAGTCAATCAGACTGATCTGTTCTCTTTCCACACTATTACCAAATACCCATATCCCCCCCCCCCCCCCCCCCCCCCCAATAAGGCAATATTCTTCATGCCTACATCTGCAGCCCAAACTCACCTCATGCTGATCTGCAGCAGCGATGGGTCATGCTGATACTCCTGGTGCGCCCTCCTCAGAGCATGGCGGAACTGCCCGTGACCTACATTTCCCGTGGCTGCAAACGTGCAGTGTGGCGTGGTGAGAGGTCATGGGGTACCATGCACATGGGTGCTCAATATAGACCTTCGTGCACACACACACACACACACACACACACACACACATGCACACACACACACACACACACGTGCACACACATGTAACACGTACTTTCGCACTTCCTGTCAACAGAGCGGTACATTGCTCTGCTTGCTGGTAGTTTGTCATCCGCAGCCACCTCACTGTGCTGTGTGAGTGTCTCCTCTATGGCACTCTGATGCACCAACAGTGTGGTGAACTGTACAGAGGACAAGGGTGGGAGAAAAGACGAGGCAGGAAGGAAGGAGGTTGAGATTTAACGGGCAATCGACTATAAGAGCTGTTGGTGACCTCTCACCTCTTACTCACCTCCCCATGCCTCAATGTACTCTCTTATTCTCTGTCAACATTTCCTCTAACTGCCTGTCTTTTTGCCCTTCTACATGCACTAACACTTGGGTATTGAATTCCACACAGTGCAGGATATTAAAGCTGCCAATCCCCTATTGCCGATGGGCTTACATACCAGCAATGGGGCTTACGTATCAGCAATGTGGCTTATGTGGGGCTTATGTACCAGCTCCCTCAGCAATGGGGCTTAATGTACCAGCTCTCTCAGCAATGGGGCTTACGTACCAGCTCTCTCAGCAATGGGACTTAATGTACCAGCTCTCTCAGCAATGGGGCTTAATGTACCAGCTCTCTCAGCAATGGGGCTTAATGTACCAGCTCTCTCAGCAATGGGGCTTAATGTACCAGCTCTCTCAGCAATGGGGCTTAATGTACCAGCTCTCTCAGCAATGGGGCTTAATGTACCAGCTCTCTCAGCAATGGGGCTTAATGTACCAGCTCTCTCAGCAATGGGGCTTAATGTACCAGCTCTCTCAGCAATGGGGCTTAATGTACCAGCTCTCTCAGCAATGGGGCTTAATGTACCAGCTCTCTCAGCAATGGGGCTTACGTACCAGCTCTCTCAGCTGGTCTCGTTCATTCTGGAGTCCCTCATCCGCCAGAAGCACCACAGTGGTGTTCATGTAGTTTTGCAGGAACAGGTACTTCTGCACCGCATGGACGCTACACCCCTCCCCAGTCCTCTGTTGTAAGGAGAGAGGTAAGCAAGAGCACAGGTTGGCAACCAATTGCTCCACTTACGGCAACTGGACGCAGCACATGGGCGACTGGAGGCAAAATCTTGTGGTCAGCTGACACCCCCATCTGCTCATCCTCTCTCTCTCCCTGAGGCACCATCTCCTCTTCCTCCTCCTCCCCTTCCTCCTCCTCCTCCTCCTCCTCCTTGGCTGTCGCACCATTGGTGCCCGCACTCTTCTCTCCCTTAAGCCCCGCCTCTTCCTCTTTAAGCCTCGCCCTCTCCTCCTCCTCCTCCTCCTTTAGACTCTCTGTTTTAGCCAACCCCCACTCCCTGTTGTCAATCTGCCAGCTTGGCACGTACTCATCCTCCTCCTCCTCTGATCCCATTGGGCTGCTGTACTTGCCATCGTCAGCCCCAGTCCTTACGTTTTCCATGTCCAATGACACTTGTGGCTGGACTGAAGGGTTCTCATTCGAGACCTCAACATAGGGCGCAGAGTTGCTTGGAACGGGAATGGGACAGCTGGCTTCCATGTCCAGCGCCACTTCCTGTTGGTTTGGGGAGCCGCACCCACCTCTGGAACCATCGGTGAGGTGGGCTGGGTTAGTTGGGACATCCTCGTCTACCCCTACCGACCTCTGCTGCGTCACAGTATCAGTTTGGAGATTGCCTGGGTCTGTGGTATTGCTGTCTTCCATAGTCACTTGGCTGACCTCGTTGTTCGATGTGTGATGGGTCTGGACCTTCAGGAGGCCACTCCCATCAAGCACTTTGCCATTTCGATCTTCTGCCTCACCCCCATCACTGTCTCTGACCTCACCCTCATCACTGCCTCTGGCCACACCCTCATCACTGCCTCTGGCCACACCCTCATCACTGCCTCTAACCACACCCTCATCACTGCCTCTAACCACACCCTCATCACTGCCTCTAACCACACCCTCATCACTGCCTCTGGCAACACGCTCATCACTTGTCTCAACAGAAACATCGTCACTGTATATGGATCTAGTGTTGACTGTGACAGAGGGCTGGGGAGGAGGAACCATTGGCAGGCTAGTCTGCCTTGGAATGATTGGAGGTGGTTGGTCCTGGGATGGCACTTCTTCCGCAACAGAGTCGCCTTTGGGAGTGGTGCTTTTTACGATGGCAGTTTCCTTATTAGTGCCGCCCTTTAGGAGCGTGTCAGAGTTTTCGTAATCACCCATGCGTGGAGGGAGGGGAGGAGGGGCGTCGCTCAGGGGTGGAGGGAGGGGAGGAGGGGCGTCGCTCGGGGCACGGTCCCTGTTCTTCCGCTTGATCAGTTTTTCTATCTCAGAGCTCTCCATGAAATCATTGTCTTCCGCCAGAGCATGGGGTTTTGCAGGTGGATCCTTCCCCTCTGGGGTCCCCAGGGGACCAAACTTCGAAGAGCTGAGACTCGCCTGCGAGAAGCTCTCATTGGGTGAATAGAAGGCTGTCGCGTTCAGCCCTCCACTCTGTGGTGTGCTTGTGGCAGAGTAATTGCCTGACATGACTGCATCGTATGCCGGAGGAGGGGCGGAGCCAGAGGGGGTGGACGACTCCTGGTCACTCGTCTGCCGAACAAGTTGGACCCCCGGAGTGCTTGCAGCCAACACTTGAGCATCGCCAGATGGAATCCTGGTAGCCATCTTGGTCCTAGGGGGCAGAGAAGGGGGGGGGGTTTCGAAGCCGGACTGAGCGACTTTCTCGCCGGACTGCAGCTTGCTCTGCTTCAGGACCTCCACCGCATCCGTTACGTCCTCGTAGGTCCTATCAACATCCGTGGAGCGGTGAAAGATGCTTCTCCTGGTGCTGGCCTGCGGGGACACCTGGGCCTTGGTGTGGACCACGCCCCCTTTCTTGGAGGCCCTGGGGGGGTTGGAGTGGCTGAACCGGGCAAAGAAGGAGGCGCCGGAGGAGAAGGGGAGAGAGCCTGTGCTACTCCTGAGGGTGTTGTACACTGAATCATGGTCAGACATGTTGCGCCTGTAGGCTTTGAGCTCCTCCTCTTCGTCCTGGAGGAGGTAGACTGGGATCATCCACACGTGGCCACTTATCTCCTCTGCGTAAGGAGGTAGAGGAAGGGAGGGGTTTTGGGAAAGGGTCAGCAAATATCCAGAGACACACATGTGTGTGTGTGTGTGTGGTGCGTGTGCACATGAAATCGGGCTAGCATGTGTGATTGTGTGTGTGTGAACATGGATATGTGATTGTGTGTTTGAGCATGGATTTGTGATTGTGTGTGTGTGCGCATGGATTTGTGATTGTGTGTGAGCAGATTTGTGATTGTGTGTGTGAGCATGGATTTGTGATTGTGTGTTTGAGCATGGATTTGTGATTGTGTGTGTGTGCGCATGGATTTGTGATTGTATATGTGAACATGGATTTGTGATTGTGTGTGAGCATGGATTTGTGATTGTGTGTGAGCATGGATTTGTGATTGTGTGTGAGCATGGATTTGTGATTGTGTGTGAGCATGGATTTAATCAAAACTCACCTGCAAACAAGGGCTTTAAACTGAGCTGCATGAGTAAAATGTGTGTATATCAGACACTGATAGCTACATCTCACCATCCATGAACACATACCTCCATGCACACATACCTCTGTACATGCATACCTCCATACATGCATCCATACACACATACCTCAATACACACATACCTCTATGTACATGTCCTTGGTCTTGGTGTGGACCAGGAGGAGCAACTTCTCTGTCAGCGAAGTAGGGAGGTGGCTACAGAATATCCTTAAGACAAAAATAAAAAAATATTCTAACAGAATGAAAGACAACATGAAAAACAGCATTACAGTATGAGAGACAGCATGCAAGACAGCCAGCATGAAAGACAGCCAGCATGAAAGACAGCCAGCATGAAAGACAGCCAGCATGAAAGACAGCCAGCATGAAAGACAGTGCTCAAGGCACTCTTATATGCCACAAAACAAGGTGTGAAGCAAACTCCGCCCACAAAACCTAACACATACATTGATCCTTGATCCCCTGTGCCCAGACCATTGATCCTTGATCCCCTGAGCCCAGACCATTGATCCTTGATCCCCTGTGCCCAGACCATTGATCCCCTGTGGCCAGACCCTTGATCCCCTGTGCCCAGACCCTTGATCCCCTGTGCCCAGACCATTGATCCTTGATCCCCTGTGCCCAGACCATTGATCCTTGATCCCCCTGTGCCCAGACCATTGACCTTGATCCCTGTGCCCAGACCATTGATCCCCTGTGGCCAGACCATTGATCCCCTGTGGCCAGACCATTGATCCCCTGTGCCCAGACCATTGATCCCCTGTGGCCAGACCATTGATCCCCTGTGCCCAGACCATTGATCCCCTGTGCCCAGACCATTGATCCCCTGTGCCCAGACCATTGATCCCCTGTGCCCAGACCATTGATCCCCTGTGCCCAGACCATTGATCCCCTGTGCCCAGACCATTGATCCCTTGTGCCCAGACCATTGATCCCCTGTGCCCAGACCATTGATCCCTTGTGCCCAGACCATTGATCCCTTGTGGCCAGACCATTGATCCCCTGTGCCCAGACCATTGATCCCCTGTGCCCAGACCATTGATCCCCTGTGCCCAGACCATTGATCCCCTGTGCCCAGACCATTGATCCCCTGTGCCCAGACCATTGATCCCTTGTGCCCAGACCATTGATCCCTTGTGCCCAGACCATTGATCCCCTGTGCCCAGACCATTGATCCCCTGTGCCCAGACCATTGATCCCCTGTGCCCAGACCATTGATCCCCTGTGGCCCAGACCATTGATCCCCTGTGCCCAGACCATTGATCCCTGTGCCCAGACCATTGATCCCCTTGTGCCCAGACCATTGATCCCCTGTGGCCAGACCATTGATCCCCTGTGGCCAGACCATTGATCCCCTGTGCCCAGACCATTGATCCCCTGTGGCCAGACCATTGATCCCCTGTGCCCAGACCATTGATCCCCTGTGCCCAGACCATTGATCCCCTGTGCCCAGACCATTGATCCCCTGTGCCCAGACCATTGATCCCCTGTGCCCAGACCATTGATCCCCTGTGCCCAGACCATTGATCCCCTGTGCCCAGACCATTGATCCCCTGTGCCCAGACCATTGATCCCTGTGCCCAGACCATGATCCCTTGTGCCCAGACCTGATCCCTTGTGCCCAGACCTGATCCCTTGTGCCCAGACCTGATCCCTTGTGCCCAGACCTGATCCCCTGTGCCCAGACCATTGATCCCTTGTGCCCAGACCATTGATCCCTTGTGCCCAGACCTGATCCCTTGTGCCCAGACCTGATCCCCTGTGCCCAGACCATTGATCCCTTGTGCCCAGACCACCTATGACTCACTTGTTGCGATGGAAGATGCACCCAACATTGATGGAGGGTTGCATCTTCTGGCAGTGCTTGAGCAGACGAGAGGAGAGAAGGAATAAACGTGCCTCAATCTGTAGGCAGCAAGGAATGGGTACAATTAAACATGTTTGTGGTATGCATGTGTTTGTGGTACGCATGTGTATGCGTTTGCAAGTGTGTGTGCATGTGTGTGTGTTTGCATGTGTGTGTGCACATGGTTGTGGATGTGTTGTATGCAGGTGTGGATGTGTGTTGTATGCAGTGTGTGGATGTGTGTTGTATGCAGTGTGTGGATGTGTGTTGTATGCAGTGTGTGGATGTGTGTTGTATGCAGTGTGGATGTGTGTTGTATGCAGTGTGTGTGTGTGTGTATGCAGTGTGTGGATGTGTGTTGTATGCAGTGTGTGGATGTGTGTTGTATGCAGTGTGTGGATGTGTTGTATGCAGTGTGTGGATGTGTGTTGTATGCAGTGTGTGGATGTGTGTGTATGCAGTGTGTGGATGTGTGTTGTATGCAGTGTGTGGATTGTGTTGTATGCAGTGTGTGGATGTGTGTTGTATGCAGTGTGTGGATGTGTGTTGTATGCAGTGTGTGGATGTGTGTTGTATGCAGTGTGTGGATGTGTGTTGTATGCAGTGTGTGGATGTGTGTTGTATGCAGTGTGTGGATGTGTTGTATGCAGTGTGTGGATGTGTGTTGTATGCAGGTGTGGATGTGTGTTGTATGCAGTGTGTGGATGGTGTTGTATGCAGTGTGTGGATGTGTGTTGTATGCAGTGTGTGGATGTGTGTTGTATGCAGTGTGTGGATGTGTGCCTTACACTCGATTGCATTGTGTACTTGCCATAAGGCAATGGATTTAGCATGGAAGCAACGCTTTTCGAGTCATGTTCCACATAAGCCAAGATGTTGGAGAATATGGCGGTCATTGAGGTGCAGACAGCTGCCCAATCCCTTTCACCAGCTTGCTACAGTGGAACACACCAAACGTGTAATAACTGCAATTACATAACTTATTGAACATAACCGGATTTACTGATGTGTGACGATGTTACAGCATCATTGTGTCTGTGCATACCTGTATTATCATATTTCAACTGTATTGGGTACACACTCACACAAACACACACATTCACACACTCACACAAACACACACTCACACACTCACACACTTGCACACACTCACTCACACGCACACGCACATACACACACACACACATCTCCCACACACCTTCTTCACCATGTCTGGTGAGTGGTAGAAGAAAACAAAGAGGTCGTGGATCAGCTTGAGAGCTTGCACCACCGAGGCCACCGGCTCATCCCCACCTCGTTGTGAGGTAGGGAGCGTGGACAGTCCCTGTGTAAAGAAGCAACACAATGATCAGACTCGGTAGCACCAGATAGCATAACCCATCGCTTTTGCTACGAAGCTGTTACATTTGCAAATCATAGTTGGAACAGCTCTGTAGCAGAAGTGAAGAGTGCTTTTCCGATACTCAAAAATTCGTGCATGTTCAGCTCATTCCTCTACACGCACAGTTCCACTAGCACAGCTCCCCTACCAAATGGGTATAGCCTTTACCATGATGCAGTCCTCCCCCAGAGCTTTGATGGCGTATCCCGAGCCGCGCAGCTTGAGGTACTGGGGGTATTGTCCGGTGAGATTCATCGTGCACACGGAGAGTCCAATCAACTGGGAACATAGCTGCTCGTTCTGTGTGCATTTTGAGAGGACCAGAGTGTACTCGTAAGTGTGTGTTTGTAGGAGATTCAGGGGGCGGTGCCTGCGAGCATTTCAAACCTTCTGATATCTTTCTTCCGGTCTAAACACCAACTTTGCATTGACAAGCTGGTCATCCTCCCTCTTCAATTTTGAGATGTCTATGACGAAGAACGTACGCTCATATTTCTCCGTTACAAGGACTCCGTCATTTCCGTCCATAGCTTGTGTTCTAATAACTCGTATCAAGACCAATCACATGATGCAATGCTGTGATTACGTAATTATTTATTTATTTTACGTCATCTATTTGGGACAGTAATTGCACGGTTAAAATGTTATAAAAATGCATCGCGTTTGAATTCCCAACGGATAACGCTATGGACTTCCTATTTTCAAGACTTCATACTACACCATTTCACTATGAAGTGTTGAACATAGGAAGTCGATAGCGTTATCCGTTTGGAAGTTATAGCGATTCAAACGCGATGCATTTTTATAACATTTTAACCGTGGGGCAATTTTCGCGGAAACTGTCCATTTATATACTACATGTATCTCTTCAGCGAGTACTTCATATAACAAGTAAATAAAAACATTCTCTAACGAGAAAGTTGTTGGTATATAGGATTGACCAATGGTAGTGTAAAAAGCACAGAAACAAGAGTGACAGAATTTTTGACTGGAAAATTGAAATAGTCCTATATTTAGCCCATTACTCAGGCTGTACTGTTATAACGTTAGTGTGCTAAATATAGGCCTATTTCAATTTTCCAGTCAAAAATTCTGTCACTCTTGTTTCTGTGCTTTATACACTACCATTGGTCAATCCTATATACCAACAACTTTCTCGTTATAGAATGTTTTTATTCTTGTTTCATAAGTTTTTTCCTCTGGCGTCTTTATAAGTGGTCACAAATTCATTTTAATTTTCGAAGGGAGGGAGGGAGGTTAAAAAATTTAATAATAGAAATTATATGTATATGAGTTCTTAATGTTCTGACGTACGGTTCCTCCTTGTCCTCTTCCTCTCCCCCAGCCTCTTCTATGGCCGCAGCAGCCTGGTTCCGGCCATGGGAGCCATGCGAGTGGTGGTGGCAGCGACCAGGGTGGCAGCAGGCGAAGTGGTGGTGGGGGCACTGGTGCCAATACTGGTGCCAATACTGGTGGGGCTGGTGCAGGTAGCGGTGCTCTTGCTTCTGCTGCTGGAGGTGGGGGCAGCTCTGCTGTTGGCGGTGGGGGCAGCTCTGCTGCTGTTGGCGGTGGGGGGCAGCTCTGCTGCTGTTGGCGGTGGGGGGCAGCTCTGCTGCTGCTTCTGCTGGTGGTGGCAGGGGCAGTGCTGCAGCTGCTGCAGCTGCTGCTGGCGGTGAGGGCAGCGCTGCTGCTACTGCTGGCGGCGGACGGTAGGGGGGCAGCACTGTATCTAGCGGCGGCGGCGGGGGCAGCTCAGCTGGTGCTGCGTAAAGGGAAGAGGAGTAGGAGGATGTAGTCGTCTTCCGACTCCTCTTCAAGAAATCTTTCAAATTCCAAGTTTTGCATCTGAATCAACATGACAGAGAGTATAGAAACAAAGTGCAAGGATTTAGTTTTTACCTTTTTCGTTCTCAGTCTCAGCAAGCAAAGTGCACTATTTGGCGGGTGAGATTTGGGCTCATACAAGGAGTAGCTATATGGAGAAGGATATGGTTGCAGTAATTTTCAGTGCTCAAATGCTCATAAACAGTTGCAGGCGGGCTGCTGTTGTACATCAGATAAGGAAGCCTTTTTGTACATCAGATTAAGGATGACACCCCAATATTCAATAGACAGGTCACAAAGGAGAAAGGACTACTGTACACAACAGTTGGGTCACCATGCATGCTTTACATGTGAAGTGAATGGTTTTGTGCAGATCCCTTACATGCGTGCTGTACACATGTTGCATGCACATCTTCCTATAGCTTTTTAATGCTAGTGCAATACAACATGCCATGACATACCTTTGGGTGGTAGTGGTAGTTTGGTGACCCCTGCGATACCGCTTCCTCTCGGCAGCACGTTTAGCCAATCGGACAGCGGGGTCATTCCAATACCGATTCCTTTCAGATGCCTTAATGGCAGCTGAATTGTCCTCGTATGTCTGCCTTTTAGCAGCGCGGTTCTCCTCGACGTCCTCTTGATATCGCTGCCTTTTAGCAGCACGGTTGTCCTCGACGTCCTCTTGATATCGCTGCCTTTAGCAGCGCGGTTCTCCTCGAGGTCCTCTTGATATCGCTGCTTTTTAGCAGATTGCTTAGATTCAATATCTGCGTTGTAGCTGTCGCGTACAGAGGCCTTCTTCTTTTCGGGATCGGCCTTGTAGCTGTCGCGTACAGAGTCCTTCTTTTCGGGATCGACCTTGTAGCTGTCGCGTAAAGAGGCCTTCTTCTTTTCGGGATTGGCCTTGTAGCTGTCGCGTACAGAGGCCTTCTTCTTTTCGGGATCGGCCTTGTAGCGCGCTCGGGCTTTAGCCTTGTTTTTCTTGTGATAAAATAGCGTCTTGCTCTTCTCGCGAAGGCATTTAACTTCACTAGCCAAAGTTAAAATGCACCAAATAAATTTCGTTCAGGTTGGAGTATTTATGCTGCATGCTGTATAAATAACTTCAATAAACAAATAATAACTTCATACCAATTCCTATATAGAACTTGCTACCGCATGAGGACTTCTCGCTGTATTTTCTTTCTAGATGTCTATATGACCTTAAGGGGCACCGTGCAGGTGAATTCCGAAGCGATTGGTGCTATTGCCGTTCTTCAAAACCGTTCGTAGCTCGTGTTATACCTTCCTAAGGAAGAAGAAGAAGACGACGACGACGACGACGACGACGACGACGACGACGACGACGACGACATAGAATTTTTTAGGACTGGGCACGAGAAGCAGGAATTCGTTTGTTTCTCTAAAAGCACACCGTTTTATGACACGGAACAAACGTAGAACTGAGTTCTCGTTCCATCGCGACAAAGAGATAAGCGATCCGTTTCTCCGTTGTCCCTCCAGACGAGAGTAAAGTTTTTTTAATGATTTCATCAATCCTCAATATTGAACCTGTTGCCGCAGGTTCAGATAAAAAACAATGTGATGAAATAGTAAATGGTAACGTCCGTAAAAAAAACTACTACGAGGAAATGCCCCGCCTTCTTTCAGCTCTGCACTTTGTCCTAGAATTATGTCGTTAAGCAAAGTACAACGCGCTTGATGTCACCAACTTCGCCGGTGTAATGCCCCAACCAGATGGTCTCAACACCTGCACCATTTTGAATTCGTAGTTTAGTATTACACCTCAGATCCACATTCGCGATTGATGAAAATAAAGGGCATATCCAAAAATCACAATTTTTTTACATGTATTTAGTTTTTAGGTTTTTGTCATTACAACAGCTTAAGAAAGTTGCTTTGCATCCATGTTTGATTTTTGAATAGTAGTTTACAAGCAAATAACCACACACCAAATAACCACACACCAAATAACCACACCGAAAAAAAATCATTCACGTAAAAACAGAAAAAGAAAGTACATTTCGACGATCAAATGAACATCAAAAATCACCTATTAGTGGGCTTTTCCATAGACATGTACACACAGTCTCCTCTGAGCAGTTATTTATTAACCTTTTAAAATCGCATGCAAGTTAGATTACTCCAGCATTACGTAATTAGTAATTCAATTATTCATGCCTAATACATGCAATTTTAGAACGATCGTTACTACACACACACGCACACGCACACGCACACATAAACACACACACACACGCACACACACACACACACGCACACACACACACACGCACAAACACACACACAATTGGTCAGTTGAAATTCAATAAAAAGGGAGATTTTACGGGATGTTTGGCCCTAGTTCATATCAGCTTCAGATCCACAGGGTTTCCATTCTCTTAATCCGCATCAGTTCCACATGTCAAGTCTTAATCAGCCTCAGTTGTACGCATCTAATTTCTATTAACTTCATTTACACATGTCCAGTCTTAATTAGCTTTAGGAAGGCGGTATTGCCGATGCATATGTACATGACTCAGTGACCACTATATGCGCAGATACAGTATATATGTTTTACGGCCCGATTTGAATCCGTGACCCGCTTTAAATCGGGTTGACCCTTTGAACAGATCACGCACACGAGCTAGGTGAATAGACGGATCCGCGGACTCAACTACATGTCGCGCAGAATTTTTCAATAAAATAAAATAAATAAATAAAAAGAAATTAAATTCTTCCAGTATGCTATGCATGAGCAATCTATAAAATAGAGTAGAGAGGTGCTCCATCATCCATCCCAAGTCCACTCCTCCACTTCACTCGTGAGCCCCTTAGACACAAACTGGTTGCCCTTATGATAGCAAAGGCCAGTCGGGCCCTAACATATCCACATGTTTAAGAATAGGGCTTTTCCCATTTGTGAGCCAGGTTGGCTGCCATTCTCTTTAGGAAATGTTCGGCCTCTCTGTGTAGCAAACCATCCACTGACAGCACTATTGGTGTAAAGTTACCCCTCCGCTCAACTACAGCCTGCTCATAGACCCTCTTCTTCTCTTTAGCTCCAGACTCCAGGATGGCTTCAGGTGAACGAGTGCGATGAGAAGGAGCATCAGTGTCAACAACTTTGACATCAAATAGTGCCTCCACCTGAGGTTGCCATATCCCACGTATCCCCAAGTCCAGTCTTAGCCCACCATCTGCTTTCTTAACATCAGCCTCTCTGACAACTGGTTCTTTGATGACATGTGTCCGTACCTGTGATGCTATATCTCCTATGCCAGTCTCTGATTTCATTGTGTCTTTGAATGACAAGACCTCCCTTCTTGCAATCAAGGGCATGCTGAAGGGTTAAGGCAGTACCACAACCATCACATTTAGGAGGTAGACAGGGAGGATCCCGCAAATAACGCATGGCTAGGCCATCTCTGAACTGCAAGGGTGACAGGTCAAAATGGTAGTTCTGTAGAGGAAGTA